>OMKX01061989.1:0-17836 GCA_900302425.1 Brosme brosme
GACTCGTATCTAAATAACATTTAGTTATTTCGACCTGGGGGCCCTCGCTCGGTTGCACTGGTTGCAATCATGATCAGGGAAGGATAAAGCTAGCATCGACACAAAAGAAGAGAGTGTGAAAGACAAATCTGAAAGAGAGGGCTGCGGCCTGCCTTATTTGCTGCTATATCGGTGTTTGTGTTTGAAGAAAAAGGTACATCTGCATATCTGACAGGGCTAGTTTGACAGTTTCGAGGTCCTTCTCAAGGTTTCCTTCTCCTACAGTTTGGTGTTTAAGGGAGTGTTTCCCTTGCCCCTCAGATAGCTTAGGGTTAGGGGTGGGGTCAGACATGAGACCTCTGAGAAGGTAAAGCCCAAATGATGTGCGTTTCCGAAAAGCTGTTGTGGTTGCGTTGTGTGCTTCTACGCCAGTGCTTGCATTAATGGTTGTATAGTCAACTAAAAGTGACAAATTTATGGAAAGCGTTTTATTCATGAGATGATGATGATGATTGCCAATGTACCAACCACATCTGTACCATCTGATGTGGAGATAGAGGCATATTTCACTTCAGTCCACGGCATATCCTTGCCTTGTTATAGTGTACTCCACCCCCATGCCTTTAGTTCAAATACATGCCGGGATGGTTCTATAAAATAGATTAAAAACAAGGAAAACAGGCTAAGCGTTTTCTCCAAATAAGTAGGACACTTTGTCGCTTTGTTTTCAAGTGCCAGTTATCTCATATGGTGTTATTTTTTATTACGGTGGTTGTTGTTTTACTTATTTAGGCTTATTTTCAGACAGATTTGTCCCTGGTGACTTTCCATCCGCCGTTAACGTAGAGACCCAGCAAAGCAAGCGTAGCTAACTGTGATATAACTAACTAAATGTATTGTATGTCTTAGGAAATTAGGAAAATGTCATGTTTAGGTATCATTTTGTCATAAATTAAAAGGAAATGCCAAGTAGGCCAACCCAGGGGATTTTCTTATTGCATAACTTACTTGTCTGGTTTACTAAGAGGCAAAGAAAAGAATAACTCATTTATACTTGTATTACATGTATATAGCATGATTGGTAATGATCATTTCCCCAACCTTATTCTTTTTAATGTTGTACTTGTGTTGTATTTGTATAGTTCTATAAGAAAAACCAAAGTTCAAAATGCCAAAATATAATACAAACGACACAGAGCAAGAAACGTGGGGTTGGCTGTCTTTGAATAATATCAAAACATTTTGTGACAAATAATACATTTATCTTGATTTGCGTGGTGCGTTCAAGGCATTCGGCGAAGACAGTGTGGGCGTGGCTCCCCGTTTTACAACTTCATGGAAAACATGAAAAAGATGGAGAACCGTTCTTTGTAATCTTGGTAGACACTACAGCACACCATATATTATTATATTACACACCTTATACAAACTGACTATTTACTAGTGTATGAACCAAACTTCCTTCATTGATGATGTATTTGCGTTGAACGGCGGTAATCAGCTGACATGGAGTCCGTTTTTGAATGCCCTTTGTGTGCTCTTCACTTTTTAAGTCTGTGTATTTACCACCTAGTCGGATATATCGGAGCTTTCCGAAAGATAGCGAAGTCCTGGTGGTAATTTACCAGTTCAATATTGGGGAGAACGGTATTCTCAAGTCGGGGTGTGCAGATTAATGGTGCCTTCACGTTGTACAGAAAAGATGATCCTTTCCATTTGTGAAATGGAAATTACGAGTGCGTTGTGTTCAAGTGCTTTTGTTGTCGTAGTGAAATGAAACATGGCGGACCCACAGATCCTGACCTGTTATTTGGGTAAAACAATTGAAAAGGTCAAAGGTTATCTCAACTCGGCAACTCGTGTATCAAAATATTCTACGAGCTCTCCAGTGGAAATAACGACGTGAGGGGGTATTCATGTGCACTTTTCACGTCGGCTTTTGGTATTTACCATAATTTCCATATCACGTGAAGGCACCATTAGTCTGTGAGGCGTTCGATCTCTTCAGAATACTTGAAAATGGAATGCTTCACAGACTTTGGTTTGTGTAAAACCAACGGCATGCAGATGCAAAGAGGATGACGCAAGCGGTCCGTAGAGGTGCAATATTGATACATGAATTAAAAACTGATAAGACTTATATTTTCGTGAATATGGCAATCCATGGAGGTAATTACGACTAAGAGGTCGCAACGTCCTTTTAGTCGCTTGTGTCTAGAGTCAATTTAGTGTCAAAACGGATGAATTCGTCGTGTACAAACCTACTGCCGCAAACTCAAAGGAACTGCTGGTAGTTTTTTGGTCAACACTGCCTTCTGTGGGATTCTTTAGGTATCACCAGCCACGGGGGACAGCGACAGTGACAGAGCAACTATTACATTAATTGACAGTAACGCATCAAGTTCCGCACCTGACCACAAGAGAGCGCTGATAGCCATAAATCTAACATTGGTGCTTAAAAAGACACTGAGACGACCAGCAGCTTTAACCACGTCAACAGAGAAATGTAATGAAATCAGAATACACAGAATAACCAGTCATTGGTTAACAAGATAACACATTGGTAAACGAGAGACAGAAGAACAAAGGTTTTAACATGAAGGGACTTTAATATCGCTTCTTGTCATAATTGCATGAATTATGCAGAGGGACAAAATAGACATCCAAGGCCCAGGTCAAGATAATTGTTTAAGATGATAGTTTATTTAATAATTACCTAAAGATCTTAGCCAGAGAACACGCGGCTAGTAGTAACCTTGTTAAAAAAGTGACTGTGGACTAAAGGCAGGCTTCTAATTGTAGTCTAATTATTTAGGCCTATGAAACCATCATATGCCTCCCCTATTGTAATATAATACAATACAATTAGCCTACCACAATCAATTCCGATTGTATAACTTCATTATAGGCTTGGTTTACAAAGCAAAAAATAACCTTAATTATAATTGCTTGTTTAAGCCTAGCCGTAAACCACAATTGATCTAAAGAGCTCGCAAACATACATTTTCCCACATGTAGACCTACACCAACAGATATATAGATTGAGATGATTTCAGTACTTTTTAAATTACTAAATGGCTTTTCCTTTTCTCCTGTGACAACGCCTGTGAAATCAGGGCGTTTCGCGTTGGTTGAGAGATCGCTTCCTTCTGACCGGAATTAGCTGTGAAGTGCGACCTTTAGGTGTTAAC
This sequence comes from Brosme brosme, assembly GCA_900302425.1. Lineage (NCBI taxonomy): Eukaryota > Metazoa > Chordata > Actinopteri > Gadiformes > Lotidae > Brosme > Brosme brosme. The sequence goes on from OMKX01061989.1 coordinate 3,171, forward strand.
ATGGAATGAGCAACCGAAAGTAAGCCTCGTCTTACCCCAAGAAAAGACCCACTTTACACCTCGTTTACATGAAAAAACCTAACAAACAAGATTACAGGACTTTGCCGAATGTGTGGAGAATAATGGGTCTTTCATTACGTTATAATTCATAGTCCACCAGGTGAATTCCCCAAATAACTCCATAGCTATTAGGCCTGCTGTTGCATTTTTAAACCTGAGTCAATAATGCGTGAATAAATGGATGCATGAAATGCAACATAACATAACATGAGATTTAAAATGGACAATTGCATCTAGGTCCTGCTTTTTTCGTGCTTGCAAACTTCAGAAGTCATAACATCTTCATGCGCAAAGCGTTTCAGGCGCCCAGAGCTACCTATGACAACATCTACTGTCTGTAGGCTCGTTCAACCTGTGGGTGCGATAGGCTAAAGTGTAAATGTATGCATGGAAACGAACCTTCTGATGTTTGGGATAGGCCGAATGTGAGGTGATGACGCAGCGCCGGACAGGCGCGAGGGGACAGTTGGGCCGGCATCATCTTCCCAGCCGTCATTTGGATGCAAATCTCCAAGACTAGAGGAGCTTCCTGACGTCAGGCCCACATTAGTATGCTGCTTGCTCCTTGTCAACAGAGCCACACTATGGAAGGCTAGCAGCGCAGGACCTGCAGGCCGCCTATCATCTTGGAAACATATTGGACTGTACGAGCCTCGGTTTACGGATTGTTTTACGCTTACAGATTTATAGCTTCAGTGTGACAATGTCACCGTAAAACATATATATTTTCTTTGTGAAGTTATTGCACATTTTGTGTTCTATGTGTATTTAGTCATCATGTATGTGGGATATATACTGGATAAGGACAGCAACATGTATCACCAGGGTCCCGTGAGGAGATCCAGTATCAATCTCCCTCCGCAGAACTTTGTCACAACCCCACAATATCCAGACTTCACGGGATACCACCATGTGCCCAACATGGAAACGCACACTCAGTCTGCGGGGAACTGGGGACCTTCATATGGCGCGCCGAGGGAGGACTGGGGCGCGTACAGTCTGGGACCACCTAACGCTGTCCCTGCGCCATTGAACAACTCGTCCCCGGGACAAGTTTCTTACTGCTCGCCTGAGTACAGCCATATGCACGCCCCGAACTCAGCCGTATTACAACCGCCACCAGAGAACATTAATGTTGCACAACTTTCACCCGAAAGGCGCAATTCGTACCAATGGATGAGTAAAACTGTGCAATCATCTTCCACTGGTGAGTTTGCGGCACTCTTCAGTTTTGACTTATGTAATGGCAGATATGTTAGGTGTGGCCTTTCGTCTCCCGGGTAAACATGCCAATTCAGAAAGTTTGCAATATTTATTTTGTGTGTTTGAGTTTTGATGTTTCAAAATTGCTGTATAATTCGTTTAAAGTTTCCTACTGGCGTCTTATGAATAGCAATAGGAAAAAATAGTAGCCGAAAGTGTAAGTGTTATTCTCAGGCTATTATGGATGAATATAAATTAGAATTAAAACGAAATAGAAACAGTTTCGTTATTAAATGTCTCGTCTAACCTAACCTAACCTAAGTCTCACCTAACCAAACAAAACATTTCGGAAGTTATTATGTAGGCCTATATGCTAAGTTACTTTTTCATTTCGGCATAGTAGTCTAACTTTCTGTGCTAATAAAATGTCTTTAAGCATAGGGCCTATATTAAAACAAATCCGTGACATGGTAATTCATTATGAAACACAAAATAGAACCCAGGAGTAATTATACAGGGAAAACTAAAACGAACTGTAACGAAAACGTCTAATGTATCGACAAGGCGTTCCTCCAGCCCAAATATCAAAAGGTGTTTGCCGTCGCCGACCGGCGCACTTGTTATGCAAATGAGCTTCCACTTGTAAAGCGCATGTGAAGTCGACTTCCCTGGCACATTGCTGAAGGGTTTTGCGGGTTATCCGTCATATCCAGGCGTTGACCCCCTTCTTCAACACCTCCTGACTTTGATATGCACCGCTGTCTCTTCCTCTCCCAGAGTTATATTGCCGGAAAGAGTCACTTGTTCAGCAGCAAATGTCTCCACTGCTGTACTGCTTGTGTTGAATGCATTTGTCACAGTTTGTGTTGAATGCATTTATCAAAGTTTTAAGTGCAGCTCAGTAGCGAAACGTCGACATTAAATTCTCTGCTGGGACATTTATAGTCCTATTATTTAGGCCTACATCCTCAAAATATGTAAACTCAATGAATTATTGACCAAATATCATCTTGATGTAGCCTTACATTATGCATGCATATATGTATTGAATTTAACGAAACACAAAATACCTTTTTGGTTTGTGTGACATTTATCGGCATGCATAGATCATTTAAATCCTGAAAAAGGCCAGGAATTAATACATGAATAATTAAATTGTATTAGGCTGCATAAATCAGTCAAATAAATCTGCCTTAATTCGTGAATACATTTCGTTATTTGCTGTGCGCTGTTATGAAGGGCCTAATAATTTATATGGACAAATGTTTTCCAAAGCTCAAAAGTGAATATATAAAAGATGACAGTCTTGAGTGAACCACATTTTGAATTCGAAGGCAGGTATTACCTAAAATACAGTGGGCTACAATAATTCCCACAGCACCAGATAACGTCTAGGCCTTTTAAGAATATTTTGTGGAACTTATTTCTGAGAGCGTTATTGGCTACATAATGAAAACTGTATCTTGTGTTGTGTGTTCAAATTGATATCAAAGCAAGAGCTGGAACCCAGTCTATCTCTGATTGATTAAAGTGAATCTTTGTCCAAAACACCACTGTAAAGATCAAGCAGATACCTACATAGACTAGCTCAGGCTCGTCTCGCGGACCTCTAATAAAGGACAGGCCGTCTTTATTTCGTTAATTTGTTTGTATTAAAGTCAAACTCATTTTCTCTTATGTATCTTTGTTACTCTTTTATTTGAAGGTAAAACGCGAACAAAGGAAAAATATAGAGTGGTGTACACGGATCACCAGCGGCTGGAGCTGGAGAAGGAGTTTCATTTCAACAGGTACATCACCATCCGGAGGAAGGCAGAGCTCGCTGCAAACCTCGGATTGTCGGAACGTCAGGTAAACTTGCTTTATTTTTTTCCATAATCCTTATTTTTGAGCTCACTTTAAAAGCTTTCTTCTTGTGTAGGCCTCTGTAATGAAATATTTTCTTCACGTTTTCTTCACGCTAAATATATTTTTCTCTTCCTATTTGCAGGTGAAAATCTGGTTTCAAAATCGCAGAGCCAAAGAAAGGAAATTAATCAAAAAGAAAATGGGTCAGTCGTACGGCAGTGGAGGCTCGGTACACAGCGACCCCGGTTCCGTGAGTCCCCTGACGGTTCCCGGGTCACTCAGTCCGACAGAAATCCACGCCTCTCTTTATCCACTACAGGGTATGAACACCTTGCCACCCATAAGGAATATACAACAACAACAACAACAACAGCAACAAATACAGCAACAACAACAACAACAACAAGTGACTGTTACTCAGTAAATTCTGGACAACGTAATATAGTATAACTGAGCACTCCGATATGCTGAAAGGACACTTCCTAGAAACTTGGATACAGAGACCCATGAGGATTATTTTTGGGATGCTGAGGAGAGATACCAAACAAGATGATGTATAGAACAACACGCTGGAGGCTCTTGAAATATTGTTTTTATAGAATAGTTTTAATAATGGAGTAAATAATCGTCGTGTTCAAATTTAGTTCTTAAAAATGTTTATGTTATTGATAACATGAATACCACTTTGTATGTTTAAAGCGTATGTGTTTGTTTATAATAATAAAAAAAAATACCTCAGGGATGTTTGAGTAGAAGTTCAACTGAATCGACTGTATGTAGCCCAATTAATTTGGAAAGACAGTTGTGTGCTCGTCCAATAGTCTCTTCTATTTCAGCACATTTAAATCTTTTGTAAAAACAGGGAAAATAATAACCTATAATGTCATGGGAGGACTATTTGTTTATTGGCAGCGTTTAAAGTGTAAATAAATTGTTTTTTCTAAGTAAGTCTACCTTTTGTTTGAAAATTATTTATTTGTTTGATGAGTATTGTTTGAGTGGATATGAATGGTGCTATTTCTGTCCACAAGCTCGTAGCCATAACAACCGTAACATCCATCCATACATTTGTGGTTTAACCTTGCAGGTCTGGATAGCCTATTTCATATTAACTGCCCCTTCTTTTAACCAACTGTGAATTGCAAGTGTCAAATGGCTTATCCCGGATGACATAATACAGTCCAAATAAAGGCAATACGTTTGGTTTGTAAATTTCTAATATTGTTTTTTTTATTATTCGATCATAAAAAAGGCCAATTGAATGCATTATTGAATGGGCGTATATATAGGCAACCGATGCAATTGACTTTGGCCTAATTGGTAATAATGAAATTATATTCATAGAACAACTTTGGGGAACAGGTGTGTTGTCAATACGTAATTTGCTCTGCTTGTAGGCCTATTCAATTTCATTATTTATTTTCCTCTTTTCGTCGTTGATGTAGATAGAACAAAGATAGACTATAGGCTATTATGCAATGCGTTTCCCGGATCATCTCTAGGTCTAGTAAAATCTAAAATATTACACATTTTGGGGCAATATAAACGACCTAACCTAGTCGCATCATCACCCAGTCTTTATAGCTGCGTATGACACAATGGAGTGAAACAAAACAACACCACATTTCATTAAGTGATGACGAAAGGAATCGATGTGATCAACGCTGTTCACAATAACCCCAAATTCAGCGCGTTGTGTGCGCAAGCGCAACGGCGAAGCCTGACGTCATGAGCGTCCTGCTGCCCAACATGGCGGACTTTGACACCATATATGAGTTAGAAGACGAAGACGAAGACCATGTAGTGAGTGAAGAAGTCCTGTCCAGATATTGTCCAGAGCCCGTGGTGGTGAGAGGGGCCGGGCACATCACAGTGTAAGCAAAAACAGATCGACTCGTATTTATTGGCTTTTATAGTACCTGCTCTGAACTAGCCTCATGCTAGCCTGCTACTTCACGTCAATCACAACATCTGACTAGCTGCACAGCGACTATCTGTAAAATAACAAACACAATTCTTTACGCGTTTCATGTAAACAGGTCAGGGGCTGATGTTATCTTTCAGTTGTTTAAGCATTGTGTAGATGTCCGATAATCCACTGTCACATCTAGGTGCTAACATCACAATGTCTTTGTTTTCATTAGTAGGATGATAGGTCTGCCAGATCTACTGTATTTCATCAACTTGACACAGACACACACACACACACACACACACACACACACACACACACACACACACACACACACACACACACACAGTCTGGTTAATATAATTTATGATCTTTTGTGCGAAGTGATATCAGTCCTTGAACCTTTGACAGACGCTATAGTACGCTACTAAATCAATAAAATAACTAACTTTTAAAACGACTTAATTTAATCCTTAGCTATTTCTTGACGCTTTTGTTAGTTTATAAATATTTTATTTCAGGCCCCATGAAAATTAGTGCATACTTTTTGGAGACTATTCAAACCAGATTTGAATCCAGTCTTTAGATCTATATTAATAATAAATAATGTAGGGTATACTAAATAGTTGACACATTTATAACATACCAAGCTAACCAAGCTTACAACTAACCAAGATTACAACTTATTACAAACTCTTGATCACAACGTTGTTTTCCAATGAGATTGTTGAATCGATAATCACAGAGCTTATTATTATTGTTATTAGTATTATATTTTTTGATTTTATCCCTCTATTTGATTTTCTTATGGTCTTAGTTTAAGATGTAATTTGTTAAAGTTAATATTAATTTTCAAATGTTCTCATTGATTTACAGGTTTGGATTGAGCAACAGATTTGATACAGAATTTCCCGCCGTTCTCACAGGAAAGGTACAGTTACACGTCATTCCTCTGTCATTCTCTCATTGGATGGACTTTCTTCCAATTCCATGGGAATTGGGGGGAAAAAAGGGCACTTAAACCCCCACAATACTATTGTTCTTTTGGTTGCCTTTGGAGAAAGCCAACCTCCCTAAAGTCCTCTTTTCAGGCATGGCTTGGGTGTAATGGCAAGGCGTTTGAAGCAGCGCACCAAAGTGTCTTGAATGTAGCTCTGTAAATGAGTAAGCCCGGCTCAGCTGGGCAGGGTACGACCCCAGTGTTTAGAAAGGTACAGTTCCAGGTGATAAACGAATTGAATAAAGAGTGTGCAACACACTAGAAAGGAAGGCTTCCTGGGCTGGACGCTGGAACACAAAAAGGCTGCAGGGGCTTGCGCAGGCCCAGGGAAGTGTGGGGCAATAAACGGACCTCTCGGTATTGTGACCCAGGGTGACATGTGATGGATGAGGTCACAATTATGATGATTGAAGGGTGCAGATCAGGCCCTGCTGGTCTTTATTCCGAGGTCTGTGGCTGTTTGTAAAGAGACCTTTGCATCCTGTCATAAAAGCTTACGACCCCTGTTTTATGGCGTACAGACTGGGCAAGGAATGAGCATCCATTCATGTTGTTTGGCTGCTGCTGCCACAGGCAGTGAGCTTATCTCCCCTTTGAGTCTCCTCGTGCCTTCAGTGGTCGAGAGCTCGGTTAGCATGTCACAAACGTACACTTCAGAGATTTCATCTCATCTCTGGACAGCATCTCACTGCATGGACCTGTTGGTTTCTCTGGAACTCTTTGATCCGGGGCAGGTTTCTTGTTGTAGTCAATTAGGAAGCCTTATAAATTGGTACCTCCATAGCAAGTATTTGAGTTCACCCTCTCTTTTACTCCCATCTGGTTTTGCTAAGAATTGCATGCGGCGATGCATTGAGCATTTTTCAATTACATTTGTCCACCGCAGTTAGCGCTTTCTCTTTCATTTCCCCCCAATAAAAAAACTCTTGTTCTTGTGTTCCTGAAGGTAGCACCCGAGGAGTTCAAAACCAGCATCAGCAGGGTGAACGCCTGCCTGAAGAAGAACCTGCCGGTCAACGTCAAGTGGCTGCTGTGCGGCTGCCTGTGTTGCTGCTGTACAGTAGGCTGCAGTCTGTGGCCCGTCATCTGCCTCAACAAGAGGGTGAGCCCCACCCGCCCCCACCAACACACTTATGTGGCGCGTGCTACGCAATCCTACCGACTCTCTCCCTTAAATCAGCACTAATTACTCTAGGGGCTGTTGCAGCAATCCAGGCGTACTGGAGGAAGGCACGCAGGGCAATCACCAAATCCTGTTCAATTAGTGGCCCTGTGTAGAAATGATACGTTCGGTGCATTATGCATTATTACTATTAAGGGCCCAGCGAGGTCATTTAAAAGGTGTTGATGCTACACAGATTTGCTGACAAAGTGGAAATTACTACCTGGTAAAATGGGCGTCCATAAATCCTAAAACTTGGTCCGTTTAGGTTCCTGCTAACTGGTTAAGTATGTGTGCGTTTGAGTAATGGCCGAGCTCTCTCTCCTTTTTTCTGTTACTGTATTTTTTTTTTTTCTCACCCAAACAGACAAGAAAGTCAATTCAGAAGTTGTTGGAGTGGGAAAATAATAGGTTATACCACAAGGTAGGTACAAAAAAAAACATTAGTACCTGAAAGTACATGAGTGAAATGTGTCAGCATGAGTAACCAGTTTAGATGGATCATGGCAAAAACCACTGCTCCTTTTGACCTCAGAGCTATTCTAAGTCAGATCTGCTGATCTGGAGCACAGGGTTGACGGGGCAGACTGTGAGGTCAGCAGCAAAATGCTGTGTTAATTTTGTTTTGTCTCGCAGCAACTAATTACCGCTAGTAGCCGTACAAAGGCATAAAGGGAACTCTTCAGGGTGTCTGGCCACAGTTTGACCTCAGTGAGACCAGACAGCCCCTGACATCCACCCCTCCTCCCTCAGCGAAAGTGGAGATTCTGGACAGATTTCCCTTTGTTTATCGGTGTCTTTGTGTGTCTGTGAGTGTTTGTTTGTCGGGTTGACTTGGTTGGTTCACCCACTATTTCCCTGTGCTATCTTCTCTCCTTAGCTTGGGCTCCACTGGAAATTCACAAGAAGGAAATGTGAAGGCAGTAACATGATGGAATATGTAAGCCACCCTCCTTATGTTATCGCTCTGTATTTGAGATTATATGAATTTATTATCGCATAACGCATAATGTAAAATGCAAATCCCCCTCCCCTCTCTATAGGTGATTCTTGTAGAGTTCTTGCCCAAATATCCTATATTTCGGCCGGACTGAGGAGGCCGCTTCGACGACGGGACGTGTGGTCCTTAAATCCACTCCTTAGTGCCTTGTATATACACACATGTTACACACTATGTTGGAAAGAGGTGATCCGCACTGGAGTCGCGCGTTGGACCTGTACATCTCCCAGTACCTTGTACATACAACACTGTCACTTTGCTTTAGAGCAGATTTTGCACATCTACCGACCTAAAAGAAAAACGTGTTCCCTAGTTGCACTCCCCATTTTGTTGTTGTTGCGTGACAAATAAGAGAAAGTCGAATCGCTAGAGAAGTGCATTGACCCCAAAGAACTGGTAACCCTACCCCCACCTGATGTATTGGTGAATTCCTTTTAAATGTAATGCCTCCAACCTTCTGAAGCATCCTTGCCTTACGTATTGAAATCCTTATTTTTTTTTTACTACATGGAATGCGTGTTATGTATTCTTTTGAGTTTTCTCCCATACCAATTGCTGTGGTTTGCAGGTGGATAGCTGGACAGCGGTTGTTGCCTAACCGTGTACGTCGATACCCTGTGTTTTCTTTTAGGATTAACCGTTTTACATGAAGGGGGATTACCTACTTTGTCAATGCAATGTCAGGATTAAGGTGTACATTTGTTTACATAAAGTTACTTAGATCTTTTAGTGGGGGCGCATCCTTGCCAATATATTGCTGTACCATAGTTTTTGTTTTTTGGAAGATGTGGATGTACCTTTCCAGTTCACATGGACCTGTTTACCTAGTAAGCCATATAGTTACTTAACAAACCTATGTGTAGGAGTTAGGATTGACAATTGCACTTTGCATATTAATGTCAGGATTTTAGAGTATGATAAAGCCGATCCCTAAAATGATGCTACGAATGCATGTTATTAACATTGGGTTTTTTTGCCAAGGAAGTAGACAACACATTCATGTCAAATATTAAGCAAATGTGGCTGAAATTCTTATGCTGTTGGAAAACAATTGTTCTTTTTTTGATTTTGTTTTGTGGTTTTCTCCGCTGTTCTTTCAAAATGAAATTGACATCGTTCCTTTGTTGCATTAATTCTGTTTGCCACTAACATTGTTTTACCTAAATCTCGCTGCAGTGTATTGCATAAGAGTGCCTCTGTAATAGCTGAAGAACCACAGGTGGAAATCTCTTCACTTGTACGAAGAAGACTTCCAAAGTCTCCAAGTTTTGTCCAGTTACATTTCTTGTAAATGTGTCATTTGAACTTACTTCCAGTGGAGTGAGTGAATAAATTGTTGATTTGGACTTTTCCTCATTGCTAGCTTGTTGCCGTTGCCTCATATTGTGAACAATTGCTATCGAGGGATGTCTAAATACTACTCTGGTGTATGCTGAAAGAGCCATAGAAATGGGACCTCTTTCGAATAAATAATCTTCCTCCAGCCCCATAGCAACCCCTATCCACTAGGGGGCATTTATGTGGTGAGCAGTCTAGGCAGATATAGAACCAGCAAGAAGCACTCTTCCATTATGATATTCCTATAGAAGAAAATAGATGGCTCCTAGTTTCACACTGTAATCCTAGGCCAAAGGTCTTTTGTCCTCAACTTGAGTGGTTAAAGCAGGGTCTTATCTTGGTCATCTCTTCAATAGACTAGTAGTTATTTAGCTGACACTTTCCATCCAAGGGGACTCCAGTGAATTGAGCTGAATGTCATTAAGGAGCAGGTAGGGTTAGGCATCTTGCTCAAGGATACCTACAGGTAGGCTGAAGACATTTGTGGATCTAGCCCAGCACATTTCAGCTGGGAGTCATACACCCTTGCCACTACACTGTCCTGTCCTGATGTACATTGAACCTCCCAAGGGTGTAGTAGTTGAGATGCGAGTGTTTAAACAACTGGATAGCCATAGAGTTTTCAGACAAATAAAGAATTGGTTCTTCAACCTACTTTAAACTGTCCAACAAGGACAGAACTGGGACATCATTGTCTACTATTGGGTAGTGTTGGACTCCCAGTAACAGTAAGTTGATTTTAATTCAAAGCATGGATACAGTTGGATTAATTACTAAGGAGTACAAAGAACAAACATTAAAATTCCTCGATTTTATTGAAAGTGATGATAGGGGTGGTCCAAAACGAAGTATTTCAAATCATCTCCACGACATCGGAAAGGCCACTTGGTGTTTAGCACCTCAGGAAAGAACAGCTGAGGTACGGTTCCCAAAGATGAAATATAAAGGATGAATATAATAAGAACATCCTATTCATATTGAAACCATACACAATAAAAGTGTGAAGAACTTAACGTAAAATTAACTACATGGTAAATGCCCAACGAAAAACATAAAACCTTTGGGTAAGATGATAATAAAGGCAAGTGCACATCTTGATTTCTCCCTTAATGTGTACCACACACCCACGTCATAAAATACATTCAGCAAGATTTAGCATACTACAGTGCACTTTGTCATTGATTGATTGCAATCAATTGCGCACATCTTTCTCTCAACATTCTGCATAATTCTTCCGATCACAAATGTTTCATTATGGGATTTATATTCCTAGCTTTAGCTAAACATCGTAACCAGCTGTATTCTTGAGCAAAATGTTGCTGTCCAGTCTGTGGCTGGGCCTGCAGGCTGCTTCTAGGTCCTGGTTGACTTCTGCGACCCTAGGTTGTTGAGCGACATACCTGAAGTGGCCTAGTCTATTACAGCGGCAGCCCATTTTAACCTATACTTGACCTTTGTCTTTTATCTTCTATATACATCCACACTTAAAACACTGTAGCAGCTTTGAAGGATACCTTATAAATGCATTTCATAAAACAACATGAGTGATGATCATGTACTTGATAAATGGACATCGGTGCGCATGGCCAACAGTCCATGTGTTCTCACTCCACCAAGTACTCTGTATCAATCAAATTATTATGATTATATAAACACTACACTCCATTTTTGGAATGTACAACTGACTGAATTACCTGTACCGGTGATGTCAAAGTGAAGTAAAATGTACATAAAGACATGATAAAATGTAATAAAAAATAAAATATTATATCCAGTACATGTTTAAAAACGTGTCCACTGATTGTCATCATTAATCTAAAATGATTAACCCCAATTGTGCCAATAATCTACTCAGATTATCCCAATTATTTCTTAATAGACCTCAAACCCCCCCACTGTGTGATGAGTTCAGACTGACATATGATCCATGCCAGAGATTACAGACGGAAACAGATGAGCCATTCTAGTCGGTTAACAGACTAGAGACAAAAGAGAGACTAGAGTCTTAAGCGAGAGTGCAGCAGAACAAGGCAGGTTGCATATGAGACAGAGAGAGAGACAGACAGAGACAGAGAGAAAAGAAATAGAAACAGACAGAGAGAGAGAGAGAGGGAGACAGAGACACAGAGAGACACAGAGACAGAGAGAGACAGAGACACAGAGATAGAGAGACACAGAGACAGAGAGAGAGAGAGACACAGAGATAGAGAGACACAGAGACAGAGAGAGAGAGAGAGAGAGACACACACAGAGATAGAGAGACACAGAGATAGAGAGACACAGAGACAGAGAAAGGGAGAGTTCTAAGGTGTGTGTTGACTAGGCGAGGCTCCCTGGCCAGGACACCACGGTGAGTGTGACTTTGTTCTTCTGAAGCTTCAGCATGGGGATCAGAGAGGAGTTGTTCATGCCAACCGTGGTCGCTCCGTTCACCGCTACGATCTCATCGCCACATCTGGGGAGGGAACCACAGACCAGCAGACATTATGGATGTTTTCAGGGCCCGGTTGACTTACAGTACAGGGTACAGGAGCTCAGACCCAAAGAGGTGGTGAATTTATCCTCAGAATAATCAATATCCTGACATGTCAACATGTATAAAATAGGTACAATTCATAGTATTATGATGTAGATGAAATGCCTTATCCGTGGTCTTAAGGGTAACCTACATTTTGCAACAAGTCTACCAGAAATAGCTTACTGAACAACATGCCATGCAGACATGCATTCGTCATTTGTTATATTTGTTGTAAAAACGTAACAGTGAAACTGAAGTACAGGTAAACCACGATATAACGCAGTTGCTTTGGTCCACAAAACGATGACCGCGTTATTCCCGGGAGTGCTTTAAATTGCAATTTTCACACATTGAAGCACGTCTTTGCGATGCATCACTCATGTTGACTGCTCAGTAAATGACTGGAATTAGCAAGTGAGGAAGAGACCTAGGAAGCCTGTCATTTAAACAGTCATGAACTACTACCTCATGTGGCGACAGTGACAGCCAGAAGAGCTCCGTGAAGAGTTAATAATATTCGCTACGAACAACTCACCCATTACCAATCTTGGTAGAAAGATTTTGATATTATTCCGCCGACGACTCAGACAAATACAAAACAACAAAGGGCTTTTAGTCGTGGCATTAAAGGTAATTGGCTGATTGCCGTGACGAATCTTCTTGCAAGCTTCTTCTGACAAAGGGCGCCGCAGATCTACAGATCAATCTAGACACGGACGTTTCCCTTGCGTGTTTTATAGGCAATTCTCCTGGAGAAATCACCACTCTAATTGGGGTCCTATGGCGCACAGCATTATATCCAAATTCACGGTACCGTCGAACCGTGTTATATCGCGGTTTTGGTGTCATTCCATAATCACACAGCTCTGAAGCATCATGTACGTAGTGATGGACCTACTTGAGGCGTCCGTCAAAGTGAGCGGGCGTGCCGGGCACGATGGTTTTGATGAAGAAGGGCTGCTGACCGCGGCTCTCCTCGTAGCCCCCCACTATACTGAAGCCCCAGCTGTCGTTGTTGGTCTTCAGCAGGACGATGTCCCGGCACCAGTGCATGTGACTGGAAGGCAAAGAGAAGGAGACAGGTCCGTACCTTTCATATATACACCTTTTATATTCAATTGAGTACAGGGAAACTGAGAATAATGTATGATGAGATAATCTGGACAAACTCGATGGAACAACTCTCCAGGCAGTAAAGAAAACATTTAATCCATCAAACAGGGCGATTACAGCTCGATAACATGGAGCGTATGAAAAGTGTGTGAGTTCTGCATGTCGTTTCTAGACATATTCATTTACTCATGGGGAGGGGGCATTTCGGTGGAGTCGAGGCATAGAGGCGGGGGTGATGCTCAAGGGGGAAGGGGCATCAACTGTACCTTGGCAGACCCAGCCAGCTGGTCCACGGCGGGGTCCAGTTCAGGTCGTCTTCGTGGCCGTTCTCGTGCGACTCCGACTCGTCGCCGCTGTTGGCGTCTCCGCCTTCTGCGTCGGCTTCCTCGGCGGTGGTCTGCAGCGCGCGGAGCACCACCTGACCTTGCGCCGCCTGGGCCTTCAGGACCGACACGGCCTCCGTGTAGGTCAGCTGGGTCAGGTCCACGCTGTTGATGCTCAGCAAAATGTCCCCTGAAACAACCCATGCATGTCTATAAGACCACAGTGTGTAAGCAGGGCCGCATGTGTGCGTGCATGCGATCCTTCGTTAGCAAAGAGACAAAGAAAGAGAGTCAGAGAAAGAATGAAAGATGGAGGCAGAGAGATAGGTAAGGCAAGCAACAGAGAAATTCAAAGTGAGGGACGGAGAGAGGCAGAAAGACAGGGACAGGGCCCTGGGAAGATGTACCGGTTTTGATGGTGCCGTCTCGGTGCAGGCAGCCCACCGGCTGGACGCTGGTGATGTAGAGCGGCAGGCGGCAGCGGCAGTCCCTGCCCCCAGCGATGGTGATGCCCAGGGATAGCCGGGGCTCCTTCTTCAGGCTCACCGTCTTCTCCTGGCTCGAGAAGCCACTTGGAGGGTCCTGGATGACAAGAGGAACAGAGACCATACTCCTCAGTTGACCCACTAGTGCACGCTTACTCAGCGCGGCTATAGACTTTAAAGCTTGATTATACCTGTAGGAGTCAGTGGTGATGTATAAAGAAAAGACTTTGTAAATAGTTGAAATGGCATAACCTGGTGGCTACCTGAAACAAGCGCCAGGAAATGAGGGTGACAGCAATTAATGCAATACGTTTGGATGAATACGCAGAGAGCATATGATTATAACTGTTTGTTTTGCTTGAGTATAAATCCCAGTGAAATCAAGCTATTGGAACGTCGATCCTTGTTTTGCCCTTTTTGTTTCCTTTTATTGGGGTTTTGAACACAACAAACAATACAACTGGAACCCCAGCCCTGCTAGCTGCCGCATCCCAAATGAACATTACGAACCAGTACCAGAACGACAGCAGTGTGAAAAACAAGGTATTTTGCAAAGAAAACAAACTGTCTGCGCTTGTATGACTGCGTTTTCGAACACCTCATTGAAGCCCTAACAATACCGACACCAAATGATTTAGCTAACGGGAGATGAGGCCTTTTTGGACATCGCTGTCCTCGAATGGCATGATATTCATTTAAGGGCT
>OMKX01062105.1:2285-22648 GCA_900302425.1 Brosme brosme
ATGTAAAACTTGTAGCTGTTTTGTTTGTAAATGGGTTTCTTGAATAAACACACCGTGACAATACTTGAAGAGATATTAATATTAATATTAATATATTTATCTACTAAGGTTTTAGTTAGGTTACAAGCATACAAACCACACTATCTGCACCGGCTCACGTAGCCCTCTGCCCCAGGTCTACTACTACATTCTAACTCATGGTCATAGTCATAACCAATTACAGAACAAACTGCTATTTGTTATATCATTACAGTAGCCTATCTCTAGCAAGCATTGCAAACAGATTTATTTTTCTCTACAACACATACGATTTCGCCACTGCTGTTGTGGTCACTACAACGCACAATAACGTTTAATCTACTCAAATCATCTTTTACAATCAAATGTATTTTAAATTATTTTCTTTCATTATTGTAATACTTTAAACATGTGATTACTTCCTATATGTAAAGTACTATGAATGGCCTACTGTTTGAAGTATGCTCGATAATAAACTTACATTGCCTTGAGTTTTGGTGACTATTTGCTTATTTCATATTTAAATAATATGAATATGAAGGGCTGCACACCTGTTGCGCATTGAGTAATCAATGTGCACAGGTGAAACCAGCCATCACCACACACACACACTCAGGGAGAGATCCTGCATGGCAACATGGAGCACCAGTGCAATGTATCATCTGCAAACTGTACAATAAACCAGCTTTCAACACCACCACCCTGCGTCTTAGTGTTTGGAGGAGCCCGGTAAAGTCACCTAGGTGGCGTGTAGCAATGGACATTGTTACACTATCATTTAGTAGCATACATGACAGACGTTTCATTTTAAAAGGCACTTTGTTGCCTGATTGTATTTCTTCCCCTACTTCTCCTTTGAGTGACACAAATATATGTAGCCTAAAGTAAGAATGCATCTGCTACCCTAAGCGCAGGGTCTTCAGTAAATAGGCTCCCGGCTTGAACATGCTTTGAAGATTTTAGCGTTGTTATAATATCCATCGGCCTACATTTATTTTCATGCATGTAAAGTGCCTTATTGCCAAATATGACGGCCTTTATAGGTAGGCCTATCGGGTTCAGACTCCGGGTCCTACTTAGTCCCTAAGTAGATCACGGTTGTTTTGGACATGTTAATCCGGAGGTTTATGTTTTCATATTGTAGTTTTTCAATGCTTTTGCCATTTTTTATGATTTTACCACGGAAGAAAACCAAAATCCAACGTTTGACATGGACACTACAGAAAACACTGCTCTCACTGAAAACGGTTAGTGGTTTAAGTTAGATAACCTAGGCTACTATGCATTTTCATAATGTATCTTGGGAGTTAACCTTTGTCTCGTCTTTAACCTTATGAAGATGGACCAACAAGTTCTTCGCCGAGGAAGATGTCGCGGACACAGATATTTACTTTAATATCCGTTGCTTCAGTAAACTTTGGCGCAATGATCTGCTATTCAATACTTGGCCCATTCTTTCCCAACGAGGTAAGCTATATAGCCGCGGTTTCATTGACACCTTGTTTAAACGGCTTCACGTTTCCAGCCATGAGATGTAGGTAGTCTATTTCACATGATATGTAAAATATAATATGCGACGTATGTAGCATAGAACACTATTTCACGCCTGACACTTGCCCCTTCCTCTTTATTCCAACGCAGGCGTTCAAGAAAGGAGCCAGCCAGACTGTCATCGGTCTCATATTCGGCTGTTATGCGTTCACCAACATCATTGGTGTACTGATAATGGGGACATATGTAAGTAAATCAAGCTCTTTACGTCCATCTAATGGGTAAGGTATTTCTATTCTATGATTGTATTAACCTATTCTTCTACCTGGTCCTCAGATTGTCCAGATTGGTGCAAAGTTCATGCTTGTGGCAGGTCTGTTTGTGTCAGGAGGATGCACTATTATGTTTGGGTAAGTCAAAGAAAATGGCAGATTGAAGTAATTTGGTTCGATGGTTGAGTCGAATAGAAAACAACGACGTGTAATAATATTAAAATGAAATAAAAGTACTTTTTTTCTTTCAAATGGAAATTCAAGTTTAGTAGCCATTTCGACATAGGCCTTAACATGTTATAATTTATATGCATACATTCCATATACAACATGCATTTATTTAATCATTTATTTATTACAATGTACTTTTTAATGAAAGCTTGCCAAAATCCAGTTCACATTTACATTTTCTATCGTTTTTATCCAAAGTAACTATTCAAAAATTCCACTTGCTGCATGACAAGAGGCGTGACATGAACATGCTTAGGTAACCACGTCACCAGGTGCGTTGCGCCATTCTGAATCCTGTGCAGGGGTTTAGCAGGGCACACTTGTAGCCAATCCAGTAAAAGGTCTGAAGAAGGTGTGAGGGGATAGGGCGGAGGGAACAGGTGGTGGTTCGGCTGGCCATGAAGACATAGGGATGTTGGTTTGGGGGTTGAGGCAAGGCAAGAGCGTCAGAGAGAATCTCTTTAAAAAGGTAGAAAAGTCATCTGCAGTCTGGGAAGAATGGCCAGGGCGAGCCGGAGTGTTGGAGTGTATGTTGAGAGGACAACCGTTTACATGAGTCATGTTGCTGATTCTAGTGATGAAAATATGGTTTGTTAGTGGCAGTAAATCATCTTGATTCAGTTATCCCTCTTGTTTCAAACAGATATCTTGACAGAGCCCCCTCAGGGACTGTGTTCATTGCTCTCTGCTTCATTGTGCGAAGCCTCGACGCTGTGGGCTTCGCTGCTGCCGCGACCTCCTCCATCGCCCTGGCATCTAAAGTCTTTCCACACAATGTAGCAACTGTCTTGGTAGGTCTAACATTTCAACATGTCACTGACATGTTGATGAGGTGTGTGGGCTACTGCGAAAGCACATTATGCCTTGTTTTGCCTCACCCTTATTTCCCTTAAATGATAACAAACTGTTTGCCGTCATGCTTTCATTTTTTTACAGTAGCCACTAGAGTGTCACATGTATTTTCATTCCAATGTATATACGTTCCAGGGTAGTTTGGAGATGTTCACAGGACTGGGTCTCATTTTGGGGCCGCCTTTAGGGGGGTGGATGTACCAGGCTTATGGATATGAGCTTCCCTTCCTTGTTCTTGGCTGTATCCTACTGCTGATGGTTCCATTTAACATGATCGTCATGCCGAGCTGCGGTAAGGGTTCATCGATTTCTGTACATTAAGATAAGTAGAACTTCCTGTGGTAATAACTGACTTTTTTTGGTCACTCAGATGTGGAGCCCTCTGAGGATTCCTTGTTCCAACTGCTGAAAGTCCCAAAAGTATTGCTCATCTGCTTTTTCATCTTCACCTTAAGCTCAGGCCTGGGATTTCTGGACGCTACCTTGTCCCTGTACGCAATAGAGAGGGTAAACCCATATAAGTGTTACAATGTTCCGGATGTTGTGTTCATGTTTCCATGTGTCCCTGTGTTTTCTGTGCTTTAGAACCAATACAATTATTATATCACATTGTAATAATCCCTCTCTCTTGTGTCTAGTTCCATCTCAGCCCGGGCTATGTTGGCCTCATCTTCCTGGGGCTCTCCTTACCTTATAGTCTGAGCTCACCTGTTTTCGGCTTCTTTGCTGATAAATATCCTGTGAGTCTCAAGTGGGTTCGTAAACCTCCCATAACTCTCGCCAGTATTGTTATGATTGTGATGAGCTTTCAGTGTACATGGTGACTAATGGAGGTTAGGAGTGCGGATCGTCTGAATGAAGCAATGGCTACACTTACCTCTTACCCAAATCACATTGTAACAGACTCCTCCTATTGGTCGTCATTTCAGACCACAAGACGTTGGTTCATGATTCTCGGTGGCCTTCTCTCGGGGCTCAGTTTCTGTTTAGTTGGTCCGGCGCCAGTTCTCCACATTACCAGGTGTGCTGGGTGCATAATTAAATTATTGTGATCGGTCGAACACTCCTTCCTGGGTAAGTGAAGTGACATTTCCTCTCTTGTTCTGTGTTCCTCATGGTAGCCAGCTGTGGTTGCTGATCTTCATGCTGTGCGTGATTGGCTTTGGTTTGGGCATAAGTCTCATGCCTAGCTTACCAGAGATCATTGGATCAGCACAGTGAGTTACTTCAGAATTACATCTGACATATTCCCATAGCCTCTGTAGAGTCTGAATATTATTCTAATATATAACAATATATGATTTATTTTTAATTTCCACCATGCTGGATTATTTTCTTGGGGGACAGTGAACAGGGCTTTGAAGATGGCCTTAGCACGCTGGGAATGGTGTCTGGACTGTTTGGGGCATGTTGGTCCATGGGGTAAGTCCTAGAGAGTTTAGCCTATTGGTTGATCATCAAATCCTCTGTCAGTCACACGGTACACACTGGGCCGCTTGAAAGCTTCTTCACGGTAAATGCAGTGAATTAATTGATTACAATACCTCATGTATCATTGTTCAGTTAGCATGAATTTAGTTAAAAATTACACATTAAATGATAACCACTTAAATAAGCAGCATTGTTATCCGTACTGGATCAACTGAATCAACTACATTAATTCCAGCACTTTCTTCAAGGCATTTTTGTGCTCAAAATAAGCACCCTTTTTCCTTCAACAAAGGATGTTTTATGGACCGGTGATGGGTGGCTTCCTCACGCAACATCTAACCTTTGAGTGGGCAGCAACTATCCAAGGAGGGCTTTCTGGTTTGGCAGTAAGTTTAATCATATTGTTCAGGGACTCTTGTTAGTTCTCCCCATCTGCCTACCTCAATATACATGCATGTTAGGGAACTTGGCATATTAAGGGGCTTGGCATGATAGGGTGCTAAGCATTTTAGGGTATAAAGCATGTTCGGGTACTTATTTGTCAAGAATACACAGTGCATAGTATGATTAACAAAGAACCTGTTATTTTGATTTAAATATGTCTTATCTTTTCCACAGGCCACACTACTTGGATTGTATTATCGCTATGAACATTTAAAGAAGCGCAGGTAATCTCGCTCAAATGGGTACCTAAACCCTCGTTTTTTACATCCTAATGTAGATCAAAATGTATTTATTGTATTCTTTATTCATTATAATGATTTATATGAAGTAAATGTTATTTTATTTTGTTTCAAAGTGTTGCACAGGAAACTGGAAACAGCATTGTAGGAGAAGGAGTCAATCTTTTGGCCTGAGCAATCAGTCCTGACTAACAGCTAAAGAAGACACTGCCCTAGGTATATGGTTCAGAAATAGCTATGATTAGCATAAATCTGCAACATCTAAATACGTTTTCTTTTTTTCATTTTGTTGGGAATCGTGAGTTGCACAGGTAACTGATGCTCCAGGGGAAAGAGACAGGCCTTTGCCCTGACAATCAGCTGAAGAAGACACTGATGTGGTGTTAGAACTAGATACATAGACCAGACCTTATGGTTCCAACCTGTGGGGATCTCCACGACCTACCGGTCCACCAAAACCTACTGCCACCTAAGCTTCAGATAGTGGTGGTGGTTTTGTACCAGACCGGGTTTGATTCTTTATTGATGAGCTGGGCTTAATAAAATAATTGAATAAAGACCCATGTTGATTGTATTCCCATTCTAGCTTTCTTCTGTGTGTAAATTAGAAATGACAACTCAAATCACAAAAGTTTATGGAGCATTTGAAGTCTCTTGGCATTCCTTTTGTACATTTAAACCATAAAAAGTTTGTATCTTACGTCGTATACAGTTTTTTTTCATGGTCAGAAACATGTTATTCTGTATATGGTTAAGAATAGAGCATTTTATTGAGGACTCGAGGAACAGACATTAAAAAGATGGTCCTTGGACTGAATTACCTAAATAATTCATTCGAATAAGCTCATGAAACAATTTATCAATCAATTGTATTATTTCATACCACAACATCAATAGCACCTAGCTGCTATGCTTTTGGTGCAGTGGAAACAAGGTTAAATAGTAGCTAGAATATAGCAGCTGCCACTCAGGTCAAAAAAGTTTTATGGTGCCATAAATCCAACAGAGGGCAGTAATTCACAAGGAAGCATCTTTGCTGTCATTGTAGAACCAGTCAATGCCCGCAATGGCTAACCTATAGCGACAACAACAAATCAGTTGTCTCTTCTGCTGTAGTGGTCACATTGGATTCATGGTCACAAATAATGGAGAAAAGATACCAGAACTAAAATAGTATATCAATACTATATAAAGTCAACTAAAACCATAACGCCACAGTCAGTAGAATATCTGTCTGCAATTTATAGGTTAATTTCAATGAGACAAAGACGAAGTCTTCCTCATCCTCTGAGAGAGAGGAAGGCATAAGGGACAGGAATAAAAAAAAGGATAAGAATGAAAAAAAAGGATGACTGCTTGGACAGAAAAAAGTGTGACTCCTCGATAGGAAGAAAAAGAAAGGTTGAAAATAGCAAAGAAAATAAAAAGTAGCTATTCTGGAAAAAGCCTATTATGTTTTTGCTGATATGCTGGTTTCCACTTTTCCTGTCTTACAGTTTTTTGTAAAACAAATATGTAAAGTAAGAATTTATAAACTCATGATTAAACTTTCTTTTGAATATTTTTTAGTGTATTTTATAACTTCCACACTTGTGAAAACAACTGAATGACAAATCTAATTGGGAAGATTCGGACAGAGTGACCGCCCTATTTTGGCTCCTAGGCCTACTTACAGACTACGGGCATAACACTGTGCAGTCCCTGCCAACACTTTCCAGTAGATCCCCGTTGTAGGCCTACTGGGCATGTTCATCTAGGTTTCGATTTTAATCTTGCAGCTCCGGAATGCAACTTTCACAATTCATAATTTTAACACGTGAGCGGAAAAACAAATCCAACGTTTGACATGGAACCCGATGAACTCACTGAATTCAAAGAGACAGGTTCGTGGTTTACTAAGTTAAATAATAGACGACGCCAGATGTTTGAAGAATTCTATATGCCTATTTTCCTCTTAAATGTATTTAACCTACAAAATGAATTAAAAATATTGCCTTTGTTTAGTCATCCTACATGATTAATTTAAAGCTATATGTATTCATATGACAGAGAGCAATACTGCAGATGAACCTACAAGGTCTCCGCCGGCGAGGATGTCTCGCACACAGATCTTTACATTAATATCCGTTGCTTCTGTCAACTTTGGCTCAATGATCTGCTATTCAATACTTGCACCCTTCTTCCCCCACGAGGTAAGCTATAGAGCTGCATTCACTGACACGTAAAAGGGGTCTTCGTCAGCTACAGTTGAATCACAATAAACATTCATCATTGTTTGCATCTATGAGATGTTTCTCCCATATAAATACCGTGAAGCACAAATTTTCACAAACTGCAGTCCAATATCATAACAGACTTTGACTAACATAACTATTATTCTAAAAACAATTTGAGCAGGTAGGCCTCCTAAGCCAAGCATACCTGGGGTACGGAGACCCACACAATAATTATGTCTCTATCCAAACGCAGGCGTTACAGAAGGGGGCCAGCCAGACTGTGGTCGGTCTCATATTTGGCTGCTATGCGCTTAGCAACTTCATTGGTTCACTGATAATGGGAAGATATGTAAGTTAAGTAGCCTGCACTCTTAATCCATTCACAGTTGATGATGGGTGTTCTCCTATGATTGTATTACCTTATTATTATTCCTACCGGTTCTCAGATTGTCCAGATTGGTGCAAAACTCATGCTTGTGTCAGGCCTGTTTGTGTCAGGAGGATGCACTATAATGTTTGGGTAAGTTACAGAAAATGGGAGATTGAAGTCCTTTGGTTTTCAGGCATTCGTTGAATAGAAGAGGAAAATAAATGATATAATAAAATACAATACTCATTTTCTTTAATTTCGAATGAAAACATTTGAAAATAAAACAATTAATAATAATACATATTCATAACAGTGCACCTGTCTAATCAGCAAAGCCAGGTTTTCCCCTATTTACCTCATTTTCTTGTCTAATTATAAGCCGAGGAGGGCTCCAGTGAAGACCAGTTCTGGGTATAAACAGCAGTTATTGGTGTGGCATCTTGTTCAAAAATGCCTAAAGTTAGGCAGAGGACATCTGAGCTCTACCTTTTGGCTTGGAGTCATTCACCCTAACCACTGCACTATCCTGCCCCCCATTAGCTGTACAGTCAGCTGTACAATGTTCCCAGAGATATAGAGCTATCAAGGTATGACACATACGTCTCCAGACTGGGAATTAGTATGCAGTGGAAGCGGCTATTCATTCATGTACCTCAGAGGGCAGAGGGACATGGGGACAAGTGAGTGGTGGGAGGTGGGTGCAGATTCAGAGACTAACCTTAACGGCACAAAACGTCAAGGACTCAAACTTGATACGGCAATCTAGAGATGTGGTGGAGAGATTTTGCTGCAAATGTTCAACTGCTTCTCTTAGGAAAAAGGTCCTGCAGTCATCCGCGGTCAGGGAGGAAAGAGGAGGAGGTTGAGGGTTGCGAAGTCTCTGTGCCGCGGTAATGGCAAAACATCATCTACAATGACTTTTCCCTCTCTTGGAATAAACAGATTTCTTGACAGAGCTCCCTCAGGGGCCATGTTCATTTCTCTCTGCTTCATCGTGAGGAGCATCGACGCTATGGGCTTCGCTGCGGCCTTCACCTCTTCTACTGCATTGGCGTCTAAAGTCTTCCCACATAATGTAGCGACCATTTTGGTAGGTCTAGCCTACCCATATGTCACTGGTATGTGGTTGAGGTATGTGGTTGGTCATGGGGAAAACACATTATTCTTGTCTTGCTTTGTTTGGTACTGTGTCACAGGCCTCCGGTTGAGTGGAAAATTTGTTTTTATTTTGTTGTATTTTCCTGTTCTAGGGTAGTTTGCAGATATTTACAGGACTGGGTCTCATTTTGGGGCCGCCATTAGGAGGGTGGATGTACCAGGCCGCTGGATATGAGCTTCCCTTCCTTGTTCTTGGCTGTATCCTACTGCTGATGGTTCCGTTTAACATGATCGTCATGCCGAGCTGCGGTAAGGGTTCAGCAATTTCAGTATGAGATATGACTTATACAATAAGTTCCTTACGCACCTAGTACATTAAGATAAATAGGAGTCTTCCTCTTGTTCTGGCTGCACTATGACTGTGTAATTTGCCTGCTGCAATATAATTTATATCATATTATCACTGATCCTCCTTTATACATATAAGTTGTGCTTCTTTTTTGTTTGAAACAGATGCAGACCCTTCTGGGGATTCCTTTGTCCAACTGCTGAGACTCCCAAAAGTATTGCTCATCTGCTTCCTTATCTTCACATTTAGCTCAGGACTGGGATTCCTGGACACGACCTTATCCTTATTCGCGATGGACACGGTAACGGAGAGACACAATTTTTACAATGTTGTTGATGCTGCGGTTATGTTTATTAAATAGTAGTCCCTCCCGGTGTTTTCTATGCTCTGCCTAGAACCTAAAACACTCATACAATCGTATCTAAAAACCTAAAAACACCAATAATGTAAAATGTTTTCAAAAGGACTCCTCTCTCTTGTGTCTAGTTCAATCTCACCCCAAGCCACGTGGGCCTCATCTTCCTGGGGTTCTCCTTACCTTACTGTCTGAGCTCACCCGTTCTCGGTGTCTTTGCTGATAAATATCCTGTGAGTCTCAAGTGGCCTAATGATTTCACAAAACATCAACTGTTCAGTCCCAAAACTCTTCGACTCGAGAACGTGGCACACACAGTGATGTATGATTGTAATAAGATTTGAGAGTTCATAAGGACTACTAGACCATTCCACACCTCCACCTCCACATCTCGACCTCCACCTCTCCACACCACCACCACACCTCCACCTCCTTAAGGGCAGGTCAGGACAACTGATCTTCTGAATGAAGCCTTGGCTTGACCTTCCCCTCACCCCATTACCTCTTTAACCGACTGGTGTTCATCATTTCAGGCCGTGAGGCGGTGGTTCCTCGTTTCTGGCGGCCTTCTCATGGCACTCGGCTTCTGTTTTCTTGGTCCTGCGCCGTTTTTTCACCTTCCCAGGTGTGCTGGATGTGATGTTGAATTAGTTATAATGGACAGACTCTTGTTTCTAGGTTAGAGAAGTGATATTTCCTGTCTTGTTTTGTGTTCCTCCTTTTAGCCAGCTGTGGTTGACGATCTTCATGCTGTCTGTGAATGGCTTCGGTACCGGTATTGGTATCACGCCTATTTTCCCAGAGATCATTGCATCTGCATAGTGAGTCACTCTGCCATATTCAGTCTGAATGTTATAATAATATAATATTTTATTGATTTTTTTATTTTCTGTCTTCTTGGGTGATAGCGAGCAGGGTTTCGTAGATGGACTTGGTACTCTAGGAATGGTGTCCGGACTGTTTGGGGCATGTTGGTCCATAGGGTAAGTTACAGTGAGCCTAGCCTATTGATTTCTCATCACATACTGTGTCAGTCAGACACTGTGCTCACGGTAAACACAGTAAATTAACTGAGTACCATACCTGATATATATATGTCCTGTTTACCTTAATTAAGATTAAATACTTTAAATTATAACCACTTAAATAAGCGTTGTTTTTCACACTGGAATGGCTTTGGAAAAAACCTAGGATCATGTTTCAACTGAACTTATCACTTTAGTTGCTAGTTACTCTTTTCTATTGAAATTGTATTTAAAAAAATCAAGGTTTTTAAAAGGCGGTTCATGTCAAGCTAAAGTTGTGTTTCCACTCTATGATCGCTGCATGTTGAACCTGCAAATAAGACTGTGTTGTTTAACTGTTTTATTTCACGTTCTTCTTCTCTTTTAAGGATGTTGTATGGACCAATGATGGGTGGCCTCCTCACACAACATCTAACCTTTGAGTGGGCAGCATTTATCCAAGGAGGGCTGTCAGGTTTGGCTGTCAGTTGAATCATATTGTTCAGGGACTTGTTCTCCCCTTCTTCCTACCTCAAAAGACATGTATGTTAGTCTACTTAGTATGCTACAGTACCTAGCATGTAGGGTACTACTTAGCATGTGTACGGTCCATGGCATGTGGAGTACTTTGCATGTTAGGTTACTTAGCATGTAGGGGACATAAGGGTACCTGATGCTAAGACAGCTAAGATGGCATTTTAAAATGAAAACAAGAATAATACCACTGTATTATTCTTGACACTGTTCCCTTTGTCCTGCATGTTTTTCAAACAGAGAGAACATTTCATGAAACACAGGAATGAGTTCACATAGTTGGAAATACAAATATATGCCTTATCTTTTCCACAGGCCACACTTCTTGGATTGTATTATCTTAGTGAAAGACTCAAGAAGCACAGGTAATCTCACTCATGTTTATACCTCACCTAGATGTCCTGACTGTAGATGTATCTACTGTGTGATTGCTAATCTGTAGGTCAAATTTATGTTTAAATAATGATCAAGCAACAATCATATAGTAACGTAATCTTACATAACCTGCATTCCTACTTTATTTTATGCAAGCATTAGAGGCAGCCCATTCGGCCCTTTTTTCATTCCTAACAATCCGGATTGGGGAGTTCTTACCCTTTAGACTACTTTGAATTCAAGGGTGTCCTATGATAACCCTTACGTAACACTTGACTTGCTTTAAAGTGTTGCACAGGAGACTGGACCAGATACTCAAGGGGAAGGAATCGCTCTTTTGGCCTGACGGACCTTTGCTGATGGGCAGCTTCTGCTAACAGCAGTTACAGTTACAGCTGTGAATACAAATGTTATGTTACTTTTTTATTATTTTAGAAAATAACTGACATGCCTTATAAGGGATTACAACAATTATAAATAGGGGTAATGCAGATGTTTTCAGACATTGTATTTAATTTTGTTATTCATTTTTCTTTTTAATATTCATAAACAAGTGTTTTTTTCAGCTTTTTCTGTCATTAAGATGTGAAATGTATAAATGTATGGAATTGTCACGTTGAATTAATAATTTAATTTAATTTGTAATAATGTTCATTGTGGCTTTCGTCCTGATGTATGAACTATAATTTGAAGAACCGTGCGGTTTGTGTTTGCTGAGGAGACACTTATCTGGCCTATGTGAACGGCAGGCCTAATATCATTCACATTCCAGAGTGGAACTAAGACCTATTGAGAAGCAGCCATACCTCGTTCATGACTGGCATGGTTGTTGTCTCTGCACCACATGATTTGAATCCAGAGGGAACGCACGATGATGGGAAGTAGTTAAACGATCATTCAACCATTGACTATAATTCAACGCAAGCCATAATTTCATACACAGTGTGCCTTCTCGTCAAGTTTTCAACTCTTTGAACACTGTGCGTCTTTATCTGCTTCTTATTCATCTTAATTAAAAAAAGATGTTGACAGATGTAGACAGGCCTAGACACTGTTGCCGAGCAACCAAACAAACACGGAATCACACCCAACCACTTAACGAGAGCGCAGTTACCCAAACAATTCAACAACAAAATATATGATTTCATAACACACTACACTAAAAGTGCTATGAGGCCCGCATCCCAACAGTTTGTAGCAACCACTTATTCAATAGGAATCATTTTTGCTACTATGTTTAGTGTTGACCCTCGTAATGTGTCAACTGTATGAATGACATTTTCAAACAAGTTATCTCCCACTAGACAGACAGCTAGGTGGTCTTCGGATTACGTTTTTTCCACATTTAACATTTTTTGACGTTTGCATTTTAGTTAGGGTAATTGTTAAATCTGTCAGAAAGAAAGACAATACCCAACATTTAGAATCTTTTATTTAAAACCCTTTCTTTGGTTTGAGATTAGGCTGGAGGGGAACAGAAGGTAAGAATTCAAATATTTGTGCTTTGTTGAAAACAAATATATTTTAAACTTTTCAGTATTGTGTTGATTTTTATACATTAGCACGATATGTGAATTAATTATTGTACAAAACACAATATGTTGCCATGTCACGTATATATTTACACTACATCAACAATACACAGCTAACGAACAGAGGTTCATCCAAAATAATACATGTGTGTTGTGCTTGCACATGTGTGTTGTACTCGTATGAAGGATGTCATTTCATCATTTGAACTAGAAATATTTATACGCGCCTTGGCAACAGATGCACTATCGATGCATTCAGTATTGGAGTCTGTTTGCAGTAGTTCCTCCGATGAAATGAACTATAAAACTTTACATCTTAGAAAATATGTCAACAGACCCAGCTCAGAATTCAACCTGAAAAACCTGAGGTAATAAAAACTGAAGAATCCATGTGTTCTCCATGACAAATATATAAAGAGATACACATTTCACAATCGCCTGGATTGTTTGACGCTAAACTGTAAGACAACACTTATTTACCTAAAGAAATTATAATACTACATCAAAGTTTTCAAAGGCTTTTACGCTGCTACGTGTCAGACTCAAAGGCACCGTTGGCTCGGCCTGTGGGCCTCTCCGGGAGCGGTCTGCCGGCGGTCCTGGCTCGCCGGCCGGAAGGACCGGATGCTTCCGGATCGGACGACACGGTGGCCGGGGCAGAGGGCGGAGGGGCTGCGTGCCGCTTCACTTTCTTCTTCCTCAGAGCTTTTCTGACGAGAGACGAGACAGACTCGGTGTTCAGGACTTTCACCTCAGTCTCCGGACTCTAAGTAACACAGTCTCAATAGTTGGATACTATTTTAGTTTCATCATCTAGTTTTTAGTATCAACTTGAATGTTTTCTTTTATGCTTAGAAAAGGGACTGGTCTGGTGAAATGAAATATACATCGAATACGAAATTCGTCTAGCAAAGTTCTATGATATATTTATATTATTGTGTTATATCTAAACAAAACTCCACACTACTTCATCATCAGCAAACTGTCGAGCCATGACAGCAGGGGCAGCTTGCGTTAGCCGTGTGCTAGCATGTATTGCCAACATGTTATTAGCCAACCCAGGAGCAGCAGAACTTACTTGGTGCTGGTGAGCTCCGGCTCGGTGTCCTGCTCAGAGAGAAAGCGTAGCTCTCCAGAAGAACTAATGGCAGCCGACACCTTGGTGGAGAGAGACGGAGGGAAGAAGAGAGAGCAAAGGAGAGAGAGAAAAGAAAGAGAAGGAGAGCGAGAGCGAGAGAGAAAAGAAAGAGAAGGAGAGAGAAAAGAAAGAGAAGGAGAGAGAGAAAAGAAAGAGAAGGAGAGAGAGAGAAAAGGAGGAGAAAGAGAAAGAGAGAGAGAAAAGAAAGAGAAGGAGAGAGAAAAGAGAAAGAGAAGGAGAAAAAGAAAGAGATAGAGAGAAATAGATATGAGACGACCGCACCAAGAGATCGAAGGACAGTGTACATCGAAGCCTAATGCACACAAAAATAATATTCCTGCCCTTAAGCAAAGATTCCCATGTGGATATAAAAAGTACCGATAACTTACCATTAGACTGATAGATCGATAGACATAAGTTACAGTTGGTGAAGGAGACAACAGAGGATCTCTGTACTAGTAGCACATCGGGCCTAGCTCTACAACCAGAAAATCAGCAACCTAACCCAGCCCCCTCTGACCTTGGTTGGTGTTGACCTTTCACCTCCAGGGCCCTCTGACCCAGTGGCTTGTGGCGTCTCAAGGGCTTCCTGATCTTCATTGAACTCTCCTGCAGGAGGAGCATGGACATGCAAATAGCCAAAATTACAAATGGCTGTCGTAGGAACACTATCGCTATCTTTTTCATGCATTTATGGTTCTGCATCGGTGCTATTGTTTGGGGGTGTTACGCAACATGGAGACAGACAGATTATATGAATATATATGTTATGTACGCACCCTCATCTGCAGCGTACGTCGCCGGGAAGTATCCCTGCTGCCCATTGGCCAGACGTCCAAACCACCAGTTATGGTTGTCTTTGTAGAGCACTTGGATGATGTCGCCTCGGTGTAGGGTCAGTTCGTCCGAGCGGTCAGCACTGTATTCATAGAGCGAGACCACCTGCGGGGCCGGCAAGACAGGGATAAGAACTTTATACATAGAATTTGTGTATAAAAAGTTGAATTCAACAAAACAAGATGGAGGTCGTACAGTCGGGTGAACTGCTGCCGAGTCGTTCTCAAGTCGGGATACAGAAGCGGGGAGGCTCTGAAGGAAGAAAGAAATTTTATTTAAGCGTGTTATTTAGCCTTTCTCCATAGAAAAGGAAACCCTTAAGGCTGGGATTACAAATAAACCAAACAAATTGCAACCCTTATGGGTGTGATTACAAATAAACCATACAAATGGATGGGATTACATATAAACCATGAGGTGCAACGCCAGCTCAGGCTCGCTGAGCTTCTTAAATCCCCAGCAACACTGCTTCTGCTGCAGTGTTCCAGTAACATACCTTTAAAGTTAAGGGTCTTTTTTTATATTATTATCTACCACTCAAATATATCTCTATATGTATTTATTCCATTATTATTTAAAGGTGAAGTGTGTTGAATTTAGTGGCATCTGGTGGAACGAACTTGGCAGTTAGTTCAGTTGGTCGCAATCTGCAACCTCAACACTAGATGCCACTAAATCCTACATACTGCATCTTTAAAAAATAAAAAAAAATTGTGTTTGTTGCACTTTTGTGAAGTAAGTTTGATTGGTTGACGTTGTCCCATAATAAACCCTTCCATCATTTCAGGATGTATACACCGTACCGTCTGTAGCGACGCAGACCCTTTCAGGCGATGGCCCACTGGACTGAAGCCCCCTGAAAACACAGCAAGAAAACAAACAGGACAGCGATCAGACCGGCATCAATCAAACAAGATGACTTGCTTCTTTTCATGCAAGCCACCTACAGATGCCGGTGGAGACAACGAGAGGGCCGTCTGTGTCTCTGTGAACAGCATACATGCGAATTGTCCTGTACTTTGGGATCTAAATAGTTTGGGGCTGAAGCTAATGTGTCTGCTCCTGTTAATGGAATTCCATGCAACTGGCACGCCATTTTTCCCGTCATTTTTTTGCCGTTATTCAAGCTCCCGCTTCACACAGGCAAAGTAGAGACATTAAAGTTGAGGTGTGCAGAAGCGGGAGTTGTACGCGATCACGAGGGAATGAACGTGTGAGATGCGAGGTTGTGGAGACCCACGATGCTGGCAGCTGAGAGCTGCCTGGGGGATGAGGTGTTCAGCCAGGGCCCCAGAGAGGTGCAGCTTGGAGTGGGGAGACAGCAGCGACGGAGGGGGCAGAGAGGCACCCAGGCCTGTCTGGAAGGGAGGGAGAGGAGAGGACAGTGGGAGGAGAGAAAGGGAGAAGGAAAAGAGAAGAGAAGAGGAAAGGTGAGGAGTAGAGGAGAAGAAAAGAGAGATTGTGAGTTGTGAAGCTGACTTCATCACTTGACAATTGCTACTTGATGCTGTCGTAGACGATGACATCATGTTGGAAGTACCTACTGACACTTTACAGGCCATCGTAACAAAACGTCCAAAGCCAATAATGCCGACACTCTACAGTGTCGGAATGAAACTATAATGTACAGCGACCCTATGCTTTCTTTCATAATTTATGAGCGAGAATCGGGTTAGGGTTAGGGTTAGGCTGCTTAACTCCATATAACGCCAAGCGGTGCATGTTATACGAACAACTATGTGACCTATATAATTCCCTGGCCATCTAGGAAATGGAAGTGGGAAAGAGGATTGAGATGATTTGGTTGGATGACGGCTGTACTTACAGCAGCAGAAGCAGAATCTAGCGTCCGACTCCTCCCCGTGTAGTCCAAGGACACTCGGTCTGCACCAAGGAGAGACAGAAGGCTACGACTTAAGGCAAAAGCAGGGGTGCGCCTGTTGTATGAAACATGAGGCCATTGATAAACTAAGCACTAAAGCTACACCCAGTATGCGACACTGGAGGATCCGTGCTCATCGTGCATGTGTTGCAGCAAGACGCCCTTCTTCCCAAGATGTCCACCTCCAATGTGGTCACGTAAAGACGTTCTCAGACACAGAGCTTGGGCCATAGAGCCAAGTCGGAGCCCGTATGGGTCTGGTGTTACACAAGAAAACGTCCCAAAAGTAAAGAAAGAAACCAACACGCACCTTGATCATACATGTACCCGGGAGTTGAGGCGCTTCGATGCGGGTCCTGAAAAAGGAGATGGCAAGCCTGTCAGTTCATGTAAGACATTCATCATTATCCACTACCAGCAACGGTGTTCACCATCTTATTTAAGGCGGAGACAGTGAGGTTTGATGAAGACGTGAGTTTACCAGGACAGAGTCCAGCTTGTCTTTGACGCGCTGCATCTTCAGCGACAGCCGGGCCGTCTGCGCGAAGCGGTCCATGGGCGCGGAGGTCGTCCTGTCCAGCAGGACGGCCATTGGCTCAGCGGTCCTGGTGCTGGTGTCCGTCGAGGCAGACCTGCTGCCTCCTCTGATGGTCTGGGCCTCCAGCTGGGACACTGTGCGCACATGGTAAATACACAGTCAACGGAATTCACTTGTGCAGCGCTTTTCTGACCTGTGCCTCACGTTCACCCATTCATACACCCATTTGTACCCAGATTCGTACACCGACGGCGGTGTCAACAATGCAAGGCGAAAGACGGCTCATCGAGAGCAGTTGACATTAGGTGCCTGTCTCAGGCACACCGCGACACTCAGCAAGGAGGAACCGGGAATCGAACCAGTGACCAAAGAAGAGCAGCTCTATTTCAAGAATACAGTTACTCTTCAAAGTATCATAAAGAGATTTTCTCATGGCGATATGAAAAACAGCCGATATGCCCACTGTAATCTGGGTTGGTTCTGTTGTACCTTTGCGGTCGTACAGGTAGACCAGGATGGGCTGGCTCGGACCGAAGGCGCAGAAGGCCACCATGTTCTCGTGGGGGTGGAAAGCCACGCCGCGCAGGGCCGTTGGGTAGCAGAGCTCCGAGTACACCGCCACCTGGTCACCTAGGAAAGCAGATGTAACACGCGTCCCGCAGGTTTAAAAAGACGCCGCGCCATCGGGCTGAATGACTCAAAAAGTGGCAGCGTGAGAAGGAGAAGGAGAAAAAGAAGTAGGAGGACAACAACAACAACAATAACAACAACAACAACAGGAAGAGGAAGAACAATATCAAATCTCACCAGTTTCAGCGTTCCAGACGTACGCCATGCCATCCTCGCTGCCCGAGAAGAGGAAGTTCCCACAGGGAGAGAAGGTGCTGTAGATCCTCTCTCTGTAGTTGGTGGCTCCTGTGTATTTCTTCACGGCCAGGCTGGAGGACAGATGGTGAACCTGAGTCTTGGTTGTCATTTTTACTCCCCGCTTTCTGACCTAATATCCCGTCTAGATGAATAAATTGCATTTTATCTAAAAAGGTGGGATCCATGGCAGTTAGATACTTTTTGGGGGATTTATTGGCAGTGCACATATGCAATTACATTTATAATATTATCCTTGATAAAACATGATCAAATTGTTTTATG
This sequence comes from Brosme brosme, assembly GCA_900302425.1. NCBI lineage: Eukaryota > Metazoa > Chordata > Actinopteri > Gadiformes > Lotidae > Brosme > Brosme brosme. The sequence goes on from OMKX01062105.1 coordinate 20,641, forward strand.
GAAGCCATGCTAGTGCGACCCGCAATACATCAGTGTATCAGAAACCATACCCTTACTGGTATGACATATAACTACTAGTGAGAGTACTACGACTCAGTTGAAAAGTGGGTGCTTACATCCTGAGGTCCATGACCCTCAGCACGCTGTCCTTGGCGTGGATGAGCAGACGGCGTCCGTTTGGATGCACCTCCAGCAGGTTGATGGGCATCCCACTGAGGTCCCGCTCCTCGATCCTCTGCCAAACCAGCATTAGCTTATCAATAAGTAATCAATACATTACCAATGACTTACCAACGAGTTATCCACACTTTATCCATAGATTATCAATCAATGATCAAGGAGTTTAGTTCCAATTATTTTTTAAATTAAATATTATTTGCTGGGTCAAAAAAAAAAAACATCACGTCAATCAATGTCACCGTCGTATTTCTCCAGGTATCGCTCAGAGGGTTTCATTCCTACCTTCTCTATGCACCAGTCCTCACACGGCTGCCTCTGCGGCCCGTCTCCGACCGGGGTCCTCCACACGATGATCACCCCGGTGTTGTCCGCGGAGAACATTCGCTTGCCTGGGTAGAGACGCAGATCGACCGGGAATGAGTCATGAGCAGAAGGGACGACGCAGAAAAATGACATCACATTGTTATTTTTGTTTTTTATAATATTTATTATTACGAATAAGAAATAATAATTATTATAATGATTATTGTTATGACCTACCCATGTGACATTGCACCTTCTGTTCTGCATTGTAAGTCAAAATTCGGATAATCAGCGTACCTTCCCAGTCGAAACACGCCGCGTTGATGAAGCTGCCGTGCCCTTCCAGCTCCTGCAGCAGCTGGCCGTTGACGTCGCGGACGTCCAGACGCCACGCCCTCAGCAGGCCGTCGTAACCCCCGGTCACCACCAGGTGGGGCGCGGCCGGGTGGTAGCGGGCGCTGTACACGAAGGATGGGTGGGGCAGCACCTTCTGGGCGACCCCCTGAAGCTGTTCAACGTTCCACTCCCTGGGGGGGCGGAGGACAATAATTTAAGTAATTTTTTACTATCCTTGCATTCCCACATGAACATTGGACAAAAGTGAAAACAGAAAAAAAAATGAAAAAACGGAGTAAATCATATTAATAAATAAAATACGGATGAATAAATATACACAAAACAAACTAAATGAGCGAGTGATTAAGATTGATAATAATCTGATTAAGAGTTGAGAAAAAGAGCACAGGCGCCCCCTGGTTGTGAGAGTAAATCCAACAGCTTCGCTGATCATAAAGAACCCCCGGGTCATGTGTTTACCTGACGGTGCCGTCGGAGGAGGCTGACAGGAGGCTGCGGTCGTCTCTGGACCAGCAGAGGTCGTACACAATGCTCAGGTGGCCGCTGAACACCGCCAACACGGTGCCAGAGGGAATCTCATACACTGAAGACATTAGACATGCTTAGTAGTTAATAGTGTCCTCTGGTTATTTATTATGAACATTATTCATACTTCATATTCGTAACTATTCATATTAGTTCGATATATAATTTTGTAATATGTGTATATTGTATGTATAGTGTCCATAGTGTTTGACAATATTTGACAGTTGAGGAAGGTTGGTTCACATTCTTTGTTTACATTACTACTTCTCATATTGTGTACATAAATATACCTTTCTACATGCTAAGATATTAATATATTTTTGCACATTGTTATCTTTACAATAACAAAATTATCCTTTTTAAATAATGCAGGTGAAACTGTACTGCTGTATAACCCACATTTCCCATCTGGGTTTAATAAAGTACCCCATTTCTTATCTATAGGTTCATTATTGATCACTATACATTTAGTTACACACAACAAAGAGTGATCTACTGAACTGTTAAAAGGACTGCAGGTTTCTTCTGAGTGGCTGTGTGTGACTGACTGACTGACTGACTGACATGTGTGTGTGTGTGTGTGTGTGTGTGTGTGTGTGTGTGTGTGTGTGTGTGTGTGTGTGTGTGTGTGTGTGTGTTTGTG
>OMKX01062219.1:4651-16753 GCA_900302425.1 Brosme brosme
TGGGGGTGGGTATCTGTGCAAAATATAAAGGAGACCACAGACAAATCCACTGGGCTTATTTATCTATCCTTAGTGGTCAGCTTCTCAATCAGCTCCTGCAGTGGCACCAGCTCCTTACGATCGATCAGGTTGAACTCCTGAAAGAGACGAGGGAACACACTCATTCATAAATCCTGTGTGAGCAAGTTTATTACAAGGGCCCATATTTTACCTCCAGGTGTGATGTTGATTAACCATTACAAGACATTTATACATCAAAATCTATCCTATAGTGGCAGTGGAAATGTCCACCCAGATATATGATAGAGACCAACCACCGACCGACCTGCCCAGTCGACTCTACGGACTGAAAGGCTGATGAATTGTGATGTAATGATAGTGTCGATTTAAAAATAGCTAGTCACGGCTCAATCAGTCTCAGCCTCTTCCATTCCTGAGCACTATGTCACCATGCGACTCGTCCTGAAACTCAAGACACAATTCTCATTGGCTGTCAGCAATGACACTCACAGCTGAGCTAGTCTGAATCACATTTAAAATCACATTTGTTTCACCATAGGTCTGTTTTTCTAGACGAACCCCGTGGTACAGTCAGTGATTTGCCATGCTTGCATGTCAATCAAGACCTCTTCCTGATAAGAAGGCGGTTCTTTACACAGTTATCAAGGCTGTGTCTCAGACTCTCTGAATCGAAAGGTTGGCCCTGCGAGACCATGAGTCGGTCGACAACCTCAAATGGATTAAAGGGAATAAACCCTTGCCTGACTTCTAATCATTTGCTTACCTGAACGAAGAAGATGAAGTGTTTGAAGGAGGTGTTGAGATGGGCCTCCTCCTGCAGCTGCATGACAGAGTCAAAGTGCTGGTGGTAGATGTGGGCGTACACCCTGAAGAGACGCTTCAGAATGGTTTTCGCCACCGACATGAAGTTACGCTTGAAGGGGACGCCTTGAGTCAACAAAAGAAATACCAGGGGGAAAAAACAAGAGGTTATTGAGATAGCAAATGGTAAAGATTCTGTGAAGGACTTCTACTGAGTGGAAAGCATGTACAGCTAATGTTATGTTACACAAGACGGATGATTGCACAATATAGAAAATGAGGTGGCTATGGGGTTCTACACTGCTGGCAAGAATATAACAAGGTAAATGGCAAATGGACTAGTTTTGTTTTACCTAGTAAAGCAATATAATTACTTTCCACCTTTACTGGGATACATTGGAGCAATATTGGGCGAGGTAAAGGGCGGTGCTGCTGAGTAATTATTCGAGGAGTGGTGGTTGACTAAGTTAGGGAGCTTGAGAGCGCTTTCATCAGGGATACTCTGTTGATTGTGTCAACATAAAGAAATAAATACCAATCTTTGACGGGAACAGCGTCTCGTCGTCAAGCTGGTCTTGAACCCAGGTCATGAGGTAATCAATGTATTTGGGAGCGGAGCATTTGATTGGTTTCTTAATGTTGGTTCCATCGGCCCAGTGGTACTCGTACCTATGAAAGTGACGGATGGAAACCTTTTTAAAAACAGTTTTTATTCCATATAGATTCTTTTCAGTTTTAAGTGTAGGTCCAGTAGTAGAAAACAGCACAACAGACAGCAAGCACATCTAGCATAGCCTGCTATTGGACTACGTCACTTCCTAAATGTGTGCAATACCAATTTTGTAATCGTATACACATTGTATTTGGAACACTTCTTTCCCAACTGTTAAGAGCCGGCCCGTAACTTCCTGCCATACTACGGTCCTGTAAACTTGATGCATCATTGGAGTTTAGTAATTCCCTTACACACACATGAATTAAAAGCTTTAGCAGCGCCCTGAGTTGGGCTTATTTGAACAGATGATTTCCATTGTCCTTATTACATTGACTCAGAGAAACGGATCGAGTCATAAGCAGAGACTCCGCTCATGAACACATTGATGGGTGTAGAAGGACCTCCTTCCCCTCTCTTACTTGGGTCCCGCAGACATCACTGGACAGCTCACTTCTGTGCAGAAGTCAGTGATGGTACCATACAGCATATTGATCTGGTTGAAGAAATCCACAGCTGAAAACGAGAAGGGTAACAATTGAATACCGTTAGGAAATGTTTATAGATCATAACAATGTCATTGATGTGACAAAAAAGAAACGGTAATGCGTGAACGAATGGGCGGCTCCTATACAAGAGAGCTCACATCTTACATAATATCAATCAACAATACTTACCTGGACATCAAATAAAAAGTTATATAGGAAGGATAGATGCGTCATAACTTGTGCACTTTGTTTGTTATTTAGCTTCAGTTTTTTTATGCTCTTAAATGTTGTTTAATTGAATGTGATGAAGTTACAACGCAGTTCGATGAACACTCCCTTCATCTCCTCGCTGTCCTGATTTCTATCACTACTCCCTGCACTCCGACCAGATGTTGGGCTTCTAAACTTGCGAGTGGAGTTTTATTCTCTCTTACTGTTCACTGCGACCCATTCGTTCAGGTCTTCCCCTTCTGGCAGCATGACCGCCATGCGCAGGTTGCCGCTGCCCAACGTGGCCTCCGCATGTTTCAGCAGCTCGTACTGATGAGAACCCTCCGGAATATTCTTTTTGGGTTTGAATGTCTTGGAGGATCGATTTCCACTGGGAAGGAAATCGATAAAAATCAATCAATATAATAATTTGATGTATTGTTTTGCCCCATGATCACTTAAATGATTGTACATGTATGGCCACACACACACACACACACACACACACACACACACACACACACACACACACACACACACACAATCCAGTAGACACATCAACCGGTTTTACCTTCTGAGCACCTACAGGACACCTACTGTACATGTGGCTCTAATTCATATGTGGGTGTAACATAAAGCAACGATGTTTAGTCTAAATAAGCTTATAAAACCCACAATATTAAATTCATTTGAAACTTTTGTATAGAGGCGCCACACTAATTAATGATAAATGGCCCGTAGACCGATATGTGAACTGATTCATCTGAAGTAGTCCAACTTACCCGTTGACAAGTACAGTGCATTACATAATTGGCTCCCCTCTCTCCACCAATGATTTGGACTTGATTAACCCATTAAATGTAACAGTAAAACATTTGCAAATTCTAAATAAAATGCGTCAGACCAATCATCCAGAATTTTAGATTAAAATCTCTGTCGCCTACAATCGCTCGGATTCTCACGAGAGGGCGCATCCAGGCGTTCTGTCCTGTGTCCGTCCTTCTAGCTCCCATAATGAAGCTCATTTCAGTAAAACAATAAAACGTTATTATGGATTCATTAATAATACCGAAACATTGTGCTCCAACCGCAGGGGGTTCACTGAACGAGTGTCCCCAAACACACAATTAGTCGGGCCTGTCACTACATCCAAGATCACGTACGCACCAAACATTCGTTGAGTTTTCGGGACACATTTAAGAGGAACATGTCAAAACATCAGTCAACTCTGGGTTTGGTGGTCCTATGTCATGAAAACCCACCCTGATGGTGACTATGAGCATAATGGGTCGATCCAGGAAGTGGCACTACCCTGACTATCGTTAGCTATGAGCTCACTACATTGAATTCTAACGCCACTGACAATATAATACATTATCTTAAATATTCAACTTGAATATGCATTGATGGATTGAATTGTAACTCACAAAAGAAAGCTCATGTTTCTTCGAACCACCCCGAATGGTTCAAGTAAGATGGTGGGACAAAGTATCGCACTCCTTCGTTTCTCTTCACAGCCACCAGACAAAAACACACCAGCCACCAAAGAGAAACCTTGTTGTAATCCTTCTTGCAACAAAATCATAAAATCGTTGAGAAATACTCCTAATACTGGTTGAGAATCGGTACCCTTTAACTGGTACCAGTCACAAACCAAAAGAAACAGCGTACTCAATGGGTTCTTCTTCGCGTTTGATTAACAGCTAAAACGTACACATACCGATCTTGGATGACATATGCTGGTCAAACAATGTAACTGCAGTTATACAGTCTGGTTTACCCTTAAAAACACCATACGAATGCGTATTAGAGTACTATTCGTAGCTCCTTGTAGTTTTCAGATCATACATTCTCATATTTTCCATTATTTTTCTATTCAGGGAAACATTCAGTCCATGTCGTGGCTGTTGCTGCATAAAATGTACTGCTGCTGAGGGCTCACTCTCTCGTGTCAGTTCCCTATAGCCTATCTGTTCCTATACAGGCCTCAAGCTTAGTTAGGTTGGGGACGGTGGTGGGGCGGCCGCGGTTGTAATGTCAAGTGACAGGTTGCTGTCAAAAGTTTAGGGGGCGCGCTCGTTTTTGACGAGCACGAGCCCACTATGCTCCGCCTGCTCACCGGTGCGTTGATGCAACCTAGGATGATTTGGGCGAGATATGAATAGCCTATTTGAAAATATTGTTTTCGCAGATCTGCATTCAATGCAACCGTTTGCAACACATATTACACATGATATCATACTCATACTAATATATTTATTAAGACGTAGGCCTACATCTGGTCCTACTATCATTCTCATACTTACATATTTATGAAGACGCACATATACTGTCACAGCAACATATGCAAAGACAAACACCACACAAACCAAACACACACAAAACCTTAACACTAACTAAAGTGTACTCAAAAACGGTGATAAGTGCACTGTGCACTGTACATGGTTCGATGCTATTGTCAAGCGTCATGATGAGCAGGTGCCAGATACTTCTAGACCACAGGGGGCAATGTCTGGATGCATTTATCTATTTGTTTATTTATTTCAATATTTATTTATGTACTTGTGTATTTATATATTCATGTGTTAAGGAATTAACGTATTTATGTATGTATATATGTTAGTGTTCTTTCATGGAAAGACTTATAAACAAGGTGTTCTCTGCTTGTATGATTGGTCCTCCATGTGTAGAAGAGCCATTTGAGTAAACCCTGCAGGCGCTAGGACCTCTCCGGATGTACGTTGAGTTGCTAGCGCCCCCATGCTAGCAGCAGTCCTAATCGAGATGAATGTGATGTTCTAGCCATAGCAGCTACTGTAGCCCTAGCTAATAGCCAATAGCTAGCTTGTTGCGAAAACGGATGTCCTAGGTTGACAGGTCGATGTCTGAGAAAGTCCATTACTGAGTGGGGTGTTAGCTAGGTAAAAAAAAAAACATTCAATGCTCGTCTTTAGACAAAGTGTTGGGGTTATTTGGGCCTACTGTCGCTCTCCGGAACACACCTTTATGGATTTGCGTTTTTAAACCGACGGGTTATTTGTTGACATATTCATTCTCTGCCTTTTTCACTGCAGCAAATCAAGATGGAGTGTGAATGGAAGCCAGACGAACAGGGGCTCCAGCAGATTCTACAGCTCTTAAAGGAGTCCCAGTCGCCAGATACGTCCACCCAGAGATCCGTCCAGCAAGTATCCTTCCATGCCTCCAATGATTCCCTCTTTAGAAATGACTTGGTTCGTTTAGTTGACCACATATTGTGACGTGTGGTAGTGGACATTGTCCCACGGATTGAAGCAAACACGAGTGCTTAGTGTGTTGTTCTTCAGCTCTCTGGCAGCGAACATGTAGTGGACTACCAGGATGGTTTTAAGGTCGTTCCTACCAATAATCAAGTGTCATTTGGGAATTCGTCACCTTGCAATCGCCCTCTCACAGCTCGTGATAAGGGGATGGGAATATTGTTCCTTGATCATCAAAATGAAAAATTACAGTCTAAGGGTAGATTCGTTGAGGAAAATTACATGAGTTTAATTAACGTTACGTTTCGGTTGCCTTTCTTCAAACGCCTATATTTGAATCCACATAGATAACTGCAACATTACGCTACTTTAACCTTCTACTGTACATGGTGCGCATGTGTTGTTGGGTTTGTACTCCTATCAAGTACCTTCTCTTGTTGGCTAATGATGAAGCAGCCTTTGTTATATTTTCTATAGCTTACTATAGTGTAACTGGTGTGTTTCACTTTCATCTGAAATGGGACGTGTTTTCGCATTGGGAAAAGTATGATGAATGCCAACATAATTAACCTAATGTGACCAATATTAGGTCAGTAGAGCCAACTGCATTACCAGCTGCAGAATAACATGATAGAGACAGCCTTTTTGATGCAGACCATCTGTTATTAGCAGTGTTGCTCAAGATTGTCCTTGCCATTCAGTTGTTCATTTTATTTAAAACACAACCATTATAAACATATTAATGAACATAATAATACACTTGGAAAGCTATTCATTTTAAGTAACAACGCACTTTTTAATAAACACAGGGTAAACATAATATACCAAGTAAGCCATAAAATGAGAAAACAATTAGATTAAAGAAAGGCAAATTACAAAAAACGGTTATAGTCATTGAGTTAAAGTCTAATCATGGGAGTCTTTATCTTGTATGTCTTTCATCCAATTATGTTTGTGCCTTCTTCAGGGTAGTCAATGAGATATTCCAATAATCAAACATCTAGAACCAGACCTTCTGTCTTCACTATTTATATCCTCAATTAAAAATGTATGTCTTCTCCATTTCACTATTTGCTGTATTCTTTTTGCTTTGTTAATTGGCTCCATTGTACCTGTACCCTTTTAATTGAACTTGAGTTGTATGATATATCAATATGCTTAACAAGCCTTTCTTATAGTTATCCTTTAAATTCAGTCAGACAGCTGTTAAAGGGCCTACTGTTAACCGTTGTTTTGCTTCACCATATTATTCAATCGCAATTTGCATCAACAGATCAATAGTCAAAGAGGTTGCAGATCTTAGGTCCATCTGTTGGTACCCGGTATACTGTTGTATAGTGCAGTGGAGGGAGTGTTGTAATTAGATTCCTATTCTGGCTAGCTAGCTAGCTAGCTAGCTGCAGCAGCTGTACTTTGCCAGAATACAAATCTCATTACAAGCTAACTAGCCAGCTAGCTTTGACATTTACAATCCAGAGTTTCATGCAGCATAGATGAAAATCCACTGCATAACAGATCTCTGCCTGTGGCCCTTGGGTATAGACACATGATCATTTGCTATTTTCCTTTTATGAATTGTCCCCTTAAGCAACAGCCAAGATAAAATAAATACCGTCAATGTTTTTTTTTGTAGGCCTACAACATATTTGTATTTGAAAACAAATGAATGTTTCTTCTCTGCATTACTGATCATCTGTAACTATCGAATATTCTAGCGGGATTTTAAAAATAATCATGTTCACACCCATTGGATGATTAATTCACATTATGACTGAATGCTGTTTGTACCTGCTAAATGTTGACAAATCTTCCTTAATGCCTGTTTCCAGAGACTAGAGCAGCTCAACCAGTATCCTGACTTTAACAACTATTTGATATTTGTTCTCACAAAGTTAAAATCAGAAGGTAAGACTTGACTGGATCTTTCAGTTATGCATTACGACATTGTAATGGCTCAGGAAGGTAAATAGGTTGATAGTTACTTTACACCGAGTTAAATAACATAACAGATAGAATACTGTCTCTGAAATTTCACACAATGTGTTCAATATGAAAAATCTCAGCTGTGTTCCTCAAAGCAAACAGTATATATTTGATTGATATATTTATTATATATTTAAATGTATATGAATATAGAAATAAGAATACTAATATCGCCTAACATCTCCTTGCCGTAACAGTACATTATTGATATAATCAGCTTCTTCTTAAGTGACATGTCTGCCTGGATATGGCGTGGATACACAGATGATATGGCACTCAGAATATGGGTCACTCTAAATTTAAACGTAACGCCTAGCAACGCTCAACTCTTGACCAGGCTATCTGTGCCGTAGACGGCCCGATTGTTAAGACATTCAGGGTGACAGGGTTACATGACGGTTGTCAAATCAGATATCAACCAGTTAACTGACCCAACTGTTTTGTAAATAGTGGCCCCATTGTTTTGCAAAATATGCGTGTGAGGTTTTATAAGTAGATTGACATTATCTTTTTCACAATCATAAATCATAATTGATTAACGTCATTGTTTTTATAACACTTTTCAAAACATTTTCACAGGTTTAAATAAGGTCGTTTTTCAAATATTTATTCAGAAACCCACACAGATTGTAGCATACTAATGGCCGTGTGTCGTTCTTTATTTTCTCTTTTTGCCTCATTATGGGCTAAAACTCCAGGATTATTTCGGGACAACGATGATGGACCGTGTCCTTTTGTATCATATATATATATTCCAAAGGTTCTAACTGGATTATTTTCCCTCTAAGATGAGCCCACGCGCTCCCTGAGTGGACTGATTTTGAAGAACAACGTCAAGGCTCACTACCAGTCTTTTCCTAACGGCGTCTCGGACTTCATCAAGAATGAATGTCTACAAAACATTGGCGATTCCTCCCCTCTTATCCGGGCCACTGTGGGTGAGTAGCCTGATTGTTTTTATTTCAACTTTTCATTTATTGATTTTGGTTTTTCAAGATCAACAGGGCAATATTGATAAAAGGCAAAACTGTTTATATGTTTAGCTTTTTGCTCAGAGTAAACCTGCTGATCTCTCCTGACCAGTGGCTCATTCTTACAGAATAATTATTATATTTGAACTTTATACTTATCACAACTGAATGAAATTAATTGTTGTATTTAATAATTGACTCACTTGTGCTGTGGATTGTCTATACCCAGACCCTTAAAACAGATCAAATCAAGTTTCATAGGTTAAATGTTGAACTTAGTCAAATTAGTAAGGTTGTAAAAACCAAACAGTAATGCAAACAATATGCAAAAGTAATACATGAGGAATGCTGTTGCACAGCTTGTAATATTAGCAGATTGGAGATTGCACGTATAATCGTGACGCTGTGTGCCTTTCCCCAGCTGAAACAGCTGAAAATAAGCCAGCAGTGTTCTGTCTCTGAAAGATTAATGTTTCAAAACGAAACCACATTTGTTGCAGACCCAGTAACATGTTTACAATTAATCAATGTTGATTGATATTGGAAGAAGATCTTGCAAAGGGAAGAAATATTATTTTCTGGTATTTTTTTTAGAAATTATGTATTTTATTAGAATTAGTAATACTGTGTGACAATGCAGAGGCAGGCTGGATTAGTTTATAATCACCAACTGTTTCTCATTTTGTAAACCAACATGGAAATACAAGAACAAATGGTAGTTTCTTTGGTATATAAAAAAAAAAGACTATTGTTGCAACATTTGTAGCATACCACGTGATGTTTTTAGTTCTTCACTGCTTGAAGCTATGCTTGCAGGACGCAAGATGAACATTTATGTGGCAAACTGTGTTGTGTTTATTTATGCAATGGGACTTACTACACTTAAACCAGGGTTGAAAAATAACATTAGCAAGAAGGCAGGCAGTTCATCTAATGTCCATCATCAAATGTTGTGTTCATGTAATCGGCCTGGAGGTGACCTCACCGTAACCAATCCTCCCTGACAGGCATCCTCATCACAACCATCGCATCTAAAGGAGAGCTACAAAACTGGCCCCAGCTTTTGCCTAAACTGTGCCTCCTGCTGGACTCTGAGGATTACAACACGTGTGAGGTAAGTGTAATTACATTATTCCGATTTTTAGACTTGACCTAATTCTCGTATAATTTAACTCCAGTCAGATGAAGTGGGCTTCAATATTGCAATTGTGTTGATTGGTATAGAATCTCACAACACAGCGACAAATTGTGGTATGAGGGCCGCGATTACGTCCCCTTTGGTTCACGCCGCATTGTGCAGTTCATGCACGGCGACTTTAACTAAGGCTTTAAAGTGGGCTGGTCTGTTCTTCATCCTTTTCCTCTTCTAGGGTGCGTTCGGAGCGCTGCAGAAGATCTGCGAGGACTCTGCGGAGATCCTGGACAGCGATGTTCTCGACCGGCCGCTCAACATCATGATTCCCAAGTTCCTGCAGTTCTTCAAGCACATCAGTCCTAAGATAAGGTGAGCTTCCTTCAATCCCTTCATTTTACTGACTTTCCAATGATTGGTGATGATATGGTCGTTTTCACAACAGCTCAACAGCATCTACAATGTAAAATCCTTTCCTCAAATACGAGAAGAGAAGTAAATGACAAGTTGAAGTTGCAATACGTAACATTTCAACTAGCTCGTAGCTTGAAATAGACCTGGACATATCTGTAGTCAATGCAATCAATAATTATTTCATTAATTTTATCAATAAAATCACATCCTATAACTGATGTGATCTACAAATAAAGAAATGCTGGCCGGACCCGTACTTCTGTCTTTGTTTACATGCCATGCTGGACCGCCATGTTCCCAAAGTAGCCCGGAACAAACAAACGGTTCTAGAAGGGACGATATCTTATCTTATCCTAGGAAAGCTATCTTACTTGTAAGCTCTGAACTATAATTCTACAGACTAAATAACCAAATACAAAAAAATATATAAATCTATCAAGGAACCTCATCACTTGACATTTGGCTACTCGATGCTGTCGTAGATGATGACATCATTTAAGAAGTGCCTACTGGAAGTACTTACAGGCGAGTAAAGGCCACCATAGCTTTTCCTAGGCCGGGGGGTATTTAGTTGGTCACACCTAGATGCCACTAAATCCTACACAGTGCACCTTTAAGACACCTATGTTCTTCAGAGGAATGCCTGTTCCCAGACCTTGACGTGAACAAATAGCGTAATTGCCGTCTTTTGTAAATTGCCGCCCGCTTGTTGCAGGTCTCACGCCATCGCCTGTGTCAATCAGTTCATCATCAGCCGAACCCAGGCTCTGATGTTACACATCGACCCCTTTGTGGAGGCAAGTATCAACCGTTGCAAATGTCATTTGGTCTTTCTCAAACAATTTAAAGGGCCCCTATTACACCACCATGTGAATAAGTGACAGCAATCAGCCTTTCATCATTTATCCCTTTTTTTACATCACAAGTGGGCGTGTCAGTCACTCAAGCTGTACGGTAGACAGATCAACTCCCAGTCTACCATAAATACGGCCCACCGGTCGACTGCTTCCTAGCCGGTAACTGGATACTCCCACGTTGTGATGTCACCATGTGATGGATATTAAATTTGATGTTAAATTTATAAAAATGGATCATTTAGCCCCAAGCACAGGGAGTGTGAATTTCGGTTCACCCCAAAAAAGAATGGAATCCTATTATTGTAATGGAGAGGCGCACACGGAGGGTGAACGCAGCGTCAACTGTATTTTTATCTCTCGCTTCGTCTGGCACTCAAGTCTTTTTTTGACACGAAAATTCCCAACCCATTTTTTAACAATGTATACATATGTTGTATTTGCCTGTCCCGACACGGCCGTGTGCTTTGGGCTTAATGGCTCATGAACATGACACCTGGTGTCATGGTTACCAGGACACCCTTTAAATATATGCCCTGGGTGGGACACTTTTATCACCGGTTTGACTGAAGATCCCGTGAGAGCAAACACTAACCCATGCCATGTAGTGCCACGCTCTACCAATAGAGCAACACGTGGCCTTTTTTCCTGAACTTGGACAAATCACCCAGAGGTTTTTATTTTCTTGTTGCGTTCAAAACTCACCAGGCCTGCAACGCGTGCAGCTCTCGGCTCGTCTCTCACCGTGTACACAAACGGGCGCACCCAGACCGATCGATCACTGGAAGACGTTTATGTCCCTCCATCTTAATACCGGCCCTGCTCTGTGATGGGGCTTTCACACCAAAAAGAACCAAGAGCCAGTTCCGGGCTGGTGCTAGGGCCAGTTCCAAACTGGTTCCAGCCTTATCCCAGTTAGGAACCAGTTGGTTTCACACCGGCCAGAGCCAGCCATGGAGCCGGCGAGAGCAACGTCATGACGTCACTGCAAACGTCTGCTTACGTCTCCGCTTTACCAGCAACCCTCGCAGTTTCAAACAACAAGAACAATGGTTGAATACGCCGCAGCTGTTCAAGATTTGCTCCTTGATTTGGGCGCCTACTTAGGCAACCAAACACAACAGATCCAGCAAATCTGTGATACTGATCGTGTGTGCGAGAGCGATGACCGGCGACTACGTCGCCAGGTCATTAAACTTTAGATAATGTGGTATATTATTCCCCCCAACCCCCAATTCTCTTGTAATACTGCCTACGCTATTTGTTTGCAGGACATG
>OMKX01062331.1:1619-21073 GCA_900302425.1 Brosme brosme
GGGTCTTCCACCTGTGTGTCTTTGTGCCACTTCCAGGTTTATTATCCTCTTTTGTCTCCTCCTCTTGCTGTCATCTCTGCTTCCTTTCCTGGGGCCCCGGAGCCCCCCTCGCTGCACGCCACGACGGAGACTCTGAACACGGTTCCCCCCAAACACCTTCCCCTCGTCTCAGACCACTCATCAGAACCCCGCTCTGCGTCAAACACCAGACCACTGACAACTCTCTCTTTAGCTAAAGTCTCCCTCTTGCTTTAAGATGTCATCAAGGAGGGAGGGGTCAGGGGTTATCCTGCTCTTGGATGCTGAGGCTGTGGACATTGGGGTTTGAACCCAGAACCTTTCAGCAAGGAGACAAACACTCTAACCCCACTAGACCATCGTACTTTGGGTCCGAGGTGGGTCCACACTGAGTCAGTAACTCGTCCTAAGATGTAAGTTCCCATCTTTAGCTCTGTGTCACTCCAACATGGCTGCCGTGATGCTAGTGTCGGGGCTAAATGTATGGAGTGAATTTAGTGGAAGTATTTTAATAATCCAAACATCTAAAAAAAAAATTGTGACGTGAAAACATAAACTAAACACTTATAAGTTAGGATTTGTTAACAGCAAGTGATATTCACATCTGTGAATATATATCCAACAATGCACATTGGGGTTTCTTCCACTGTGAAACCCTTGTTGTGCGTTGTGCATCTGCTTTCGCGCATTTCTCGATCTCATCTTGTGGATACAAACTGCTTTGGAGACACAAGTGTTTTTGACACTGTTTTTCTGCAACTAGGGAGGAACAAATCCACAAGTGTATCCACCAATAAGGAGCTAGGTTTCTTTTAGCCAATCAGAATATACGTTTGCGATATCCAATCAGCCAGAGCCATTTAGAGACTAGCACCAGCGGCAGCATGATGGCTTAAGGTGTGTTGCATTAAGAAATCAATTGCAAATAACCAAAATTCAATTTATCTTTCTGGTAACAATTCCTTTGCACCCTGCACTTATTAAAATACTCAAATTCAAAACAACTTCATTGTTCACTTCTTGCTTGCAAAAGGCCGAATTTCTCTTTGACTTGCATGTGCAGAAATTTGCTATTGAAAAGGGTACATGAAATCACACCCAGAAAGGACACATTAAACTATATCAGTATATTGTTTGGTATCTACTATCTTTATACTATGAACTTATTTACCGCAATTAATTCATTAAATACACCTCTAATAAGCTCAGAAACATGTACAGCATGTCAGATATAGCGTTTCCTCATTGCATATCGTCTCCAGGGTTTCCCTGGTGCATGGGGACGCTCCATCTCCCTGAGAGAGGAGTACATATGCCCCGTTTCCCCAATGAAACCGTAAGGAGAACGAAATGGTTGTCTCAAAACAGCAGGAGCAATCCAACTATAATCTAAGGTTACATTGACAAAGGAGTTTGTGAGGTAATCATGTTCAAACACTGCATTTGCATTTCCTCGTTAAAAAGACCACACCATTGGGAAGCTTAAAGCGACACTTCACCGATTCAGAACCGGAATTCTATCGTCATAAAATCGCTTTTGTAATATAAAATCGAATCTATCTAATTTTCTCCTGAGATGACGTCAAATGCGTCATTTGACGCGTCAAAGGCGTCATTGGACGTCATCTCAGGAGAAAATTAGATCAGGAAAGCTGGGTCAAGGGAAGACTGGGTTAAAAAAAAAATATATATATTTTTTTTTTATATTACAAATGCGATTTTATAATGATAGAATTCCGGTTCTGAATCGGTGAAGTGTCCCTTTAAGATTCTAGTGAACATAAGTGTTTAAGCGCCAGGCCCTTCCAACAGGTATGCACTTGCCTTGACTTGACTGTGAAGGCCCACAAAAACAAAAAACAGGCCCCTTGGAGCTCCAGGCCCCACTGCGACTGTACTGTCTACATCACCTTTATTTACGTTACCCACTGTGTGACTAACAAATATTTGGCCCTTCCTGAAAGACGCACACTAAAAACATGCGAACACAATTGTTTTACATTATTTTAAAGTCTATAACTTTAAGTGCGCAAGTCTAATTTTAAGTGCACCGATTGTATGTGTCAACATGGAGTGTCAGCATGGATTGGAGGTTGGAATATAGTGTCCTGCCTAAACCTAGACAAGGCATGCCACCATCACACCACACAGAAACTGCTAAAAAGGGTGGCGAGGGGAGGTGAGAGCTAGGAAAGTTTGGAAATGCCCACCTTATTTAATGCTTACGTCCATTACAACCGCCATATCACTCATGCTTGCTTGGTTATCCAGCTATAGTTTGCCAGTAGGTAGTCAGTATTAACATAGAAGATTGAAAGGAAAGCATCACAGCCTCTTTCTGCAGCAGACGGTGCAGAGGTTGATTTCACATTACCTAGTTGGTGTGACGCAATGCTGGATAGTAAATAAACAACATCCCCATCTTTTAATCTCCACGACTACGAGCTCATCATCATCGTTTGCATTTACAAAAGTTTAAATGACGGTTCTCCACTCTTTCAATATATTTATAATAACTTTTTAAAAAAAAAGTTAATAAATTAATTGTGGTATTATTTCAAATGTAAGGAAGACATGTATAATTTAATAAGCACGGTGCTCAGATAAGAGACGACTTGGCAGTACCGTGCAGCCATGCCCAGCAGTATCACCGCAGCCCTCCTGTGGAGCGGCGAGGTCTCTCGTTTGCCAGTGAAGCGCTCCCACAGCACCTGGACCACAGTGGACTGGAGACTGCTGCTACTGCCAAAGAACTCCTGCACCTAGCACGGAAACGAGGTACCGGTTAGAGCCCACCACAGAAACATAAATAAACTATTCAAAGGAATAGTGTTTCTGTTGGTAATACAACAATGTTCAATAGTAAACAAAGTGGATTGGATGATGAAGGAAACAAATCTTTTAACTCAACAGCATAAGCGAGGTTTGCGTCATTGGACCATGCTTGTCATAGAAAGGTAATAAAATAAAGCTGATGACCAAGTAGCGCTTAATTTAAATACTTAATTTAAGTACTAGACCCATATATCAACAAATGCCCAATATTGTCTGGTGGATTACAATTATTAACTGTAGATTTGCAGGGAGGGTTTGATTACGGTGATGAAGAAGAGCACTTACTATCTCCTCCAGACATTGGATCGTTCCTAGGGAAGCATCCACCATCAGCTCAGAAAGACTGTCCACCAGAGTGTGGGCCTTGGCTCTGGAAGGAAAAGGGCATCGCCATTAATTCATATTTCATGGAGGAAATGGTGCCTTGGAGTGGAACAGATGTGATCGCAGTATGAAGCAATGGATAGCTTAGCATAATGAAGAAATATCACTGCTCACAATGTAATCCATAATCATAAAGTAATTGAGTTAAACAGATTATCATTTGTTTTGCTTAGACTTAAAAGCAAATGGGTAATCTACTGTAATATAAACAGTTGAGACATGTGACCATCAAACTTGTAATCTGAAAACAAACGGGTCAACATTTATTTAAACATGTTTCAGTCCATAATGACATTGTCCTTCATGATGGACTATGGCCACCGGTGAGCCATCCAGTGTCCCCGGAGTGGGCTACCTACCTGGTGGAGTCTCCCTGGGGGTTGAGGTAGAGGCGTCTGTAGGCCTGCACCACAGCGTCCTTGACAGTGGCGTCGGTTGACCAGACCAGGGGCAGCATCCTCCTCACCCCGGACAGAGAGTTGGCCACGCCGAACTCACGCACCGTCACGCAGAACTGCACCGCCTCCTGCACCACTGAAACACATGCATGCGGCCAGTATAAGAGTACCACAGGTTTTTGTGGCATGGTCAATACATATTAGAACGTATTGGTGTTAGCTCTTTAAAAAATATATATGTTTGTATTTGTAGGTAATCGTTATGAATTAAAAAATGTAAATGAGATGAGAACCAGTTTATCAAATAATTACCGTGTACACTTGTAATAACCAATTTACATTCTGAATTCTAAAACCCATCATTATTTCAAATAAAAAGCATGTAAAATTCCCCATGATCACTGCAATCCCCCCAATAACAGTTCCTACATACCCGAGGTGGTACTGCAGTAGAGCATGGTGTTGATGACAGCGATGGCCCTCTCCACCTGCAGGGCAAAGCTTTGTGTATCTTTGAGGTACTGCACCAACATCTCCTGTTTCTTGAGCTCAGAGTCCTCTTCTTCCACCTCTTTCTCCTTCTGAGGGGTAGGGGGCAGGTTCTGGCTTAGCTCGCCGGAGTCTTCGTCAGGCCCTGGTGAAAGATATTGATAGACCGATGAAGACATTTTAGAGACAGATTTGGTTGTTGGACACAATATTTATATGTCTGTCAAGCTTAAAGAAAATAACTGTCTGAAACCCTAAAATGTTAATACTATGATTATTACTGTTTCAGCTCATCCTCATAAAGTCTGCATTGACTTAAAAGCTGGCATGCTTCACTTCTGTCAGATCACTTGCATTTTGTGCTGTGCAAATAATACATTTTACTGGGACATTAGTCATATTAAAAGGAAGTGCATTTTCAATAGCCCAACTGATAGTGGATTTTAGGTGCCGCTGCCCGTACCAATGTTAGGGAGTAGAAAAACCAATATCGTTTTACTCCCGATGTTACATTTTCCTTGTTAGCGTACATTTTAAAAAGCACTTAAGTACCGTTGAGCTTTTAAACCCTGTAATAATTTTTATGATGCAAGATGACGCATTGGGTCCGTTCAATTAAATTAGCTTCTCATTCCGACACATTCCAAGATGATTTCTTTCAACGGGAAGAAGCCATGGAATGCTTAAGTCTGCATAGCGGTTCATAGTGAGAGCACTTACGCTTAATAAAGGCACTCTTAATAAAGGCACACCAGCGTATGCGAGAGCATCCTTTACCTTTGAAGAGCAGAGCCAGGGCCTCCATTACCGTCTCGGGGGTGAGATCGTCGAGTGCAGAGAACATCTCAGACTGGGGGAATCTGCCATGTGCTTTTATACACAGACGCACCGCATGTCTTAGGAAATAAAATATACGGAAATAATAGTTAGAGGTAAAAATGTATTTACCAACGTATTTATTAAACGTATTACCAACCTCTGACGTTAAATTATGAGGTTTGGGACAGTATAGTTGCTGCATGGTTAAAGTACAAGCTTGAGGAAGATGCAACATAAGTCTAATCAGTCCAAAATGAACACCTGCCGACGGTAGAGTTGACCTTTCGGCAGGTGAAAATGTCCGGCTACATATTAAAACAGTTGCTTGGCCGATAGATTATTTTTCCATGGCTCTTAAAAGATTATTCTGGACCCTCACTCAAATATGGAGCAAGTATGCTTGGGCAGCTGTATTTCTTGTTCACAGTTCACCCTCAGATTATCAAAGAAGAAGCTCATGACACATCGAACCACAGAGAGCTGGGTAAACGCCTTGCCTGACGTACACACACAAACAAACACACACTGTTGGCATCCTCCTCATTATTACCCGACTAAGCGCATCTTTGAAAGTGGGATCATAGTGGGAGGAGCCTGTCACTGTAGGCCAGCCCTTACAGCCGAGCAGTAAACCTTCACTACACGGCCAAGATTACCAGCCAGTCAGGACAAGGACAACCCAGCCCCCTTGTTCGATGAGCTCACATTCGCCTTGGTATCATCACTGGGCAAAATGTTGAATCAGCAATCAAAATAGCTTGAAAAATCGGAACATTAAATGGGCCGATATTGTATTACACAAAACTCACCTGTATTTATTGACGCGCAGTAACTGTGCAATCTGCACAGCTGTAGCCCTGTCATCTTGTGCCTCCTCCAACTCTTCCTCCACCTCCTCGTCGTCATCTTCCTGTTCTCCTGCACTGGTGGGCTCCAACACAGCCCTGGCAGTGGTCAGCAGCTCAGGCTCCATGGCATCCCACAGCTCTGATGCCCTTATGACTGCAACTGGCAAGGAAAAGCAGCGAGGAACAGTATAAAAATCAACATGCAGAACACAGGCTGGACCCCCCCAAGAAAATAATTCAAGTTTAATGATTGTAGGGAACTTTTTTTTTTCAAACCGTAATTTTTTAATCCACACTTTACGCAGGAATGGCCCTCCTAGCTGCATTTTTATGTATACATCAGTTCAGGTAAAAAATAAATGTTAAAAATCTAAATTTTCAAGGGCTGTCGTTTCTGATTGATGAGTTCTCAGGATTCACACGTCATATGGACGGGTACTAGGGATTTGCCATAACGAAATTTAGCAGCCATTATGTAGACTTCATGTAATATGCCTTAGGAGAAAGCATGCAATGCAGTGTACTCAAGACAGTGAGACATACGATTGAATAGTTGATATAAATACTTGTTGCAACAGCAATGACAACCTAGCTCCAAATTCAGACCTCACCCTCAGATTACCAAAGAAACAGATCATGGCACATCAAACAACGAGAGCTGGGTAAACGCCTTGTCTGACTGTACACACAAACACGCACGCTGTTGGCATCCTCCTCATTATTACCCGACTAAGCACATCTTTGAAAGTGGGATCATAGTGGGAGGAGCCTGTCACTGTAGGCCAGCCCTTACAGCCGAGCAGTAAACCTTCACTACACGGCCAAGATTACCAGCCAGTCAGGACGAGGACAACCCAGCCCCCTGGTTCAATAAGCTCACATTTGCCTTGTATCATCATTGGGCATGGTGGATGAGTGGAGAAATGGAAAAGAGTTGCTTTTGAGGCATTAAAGGGTTTGTTTACCGGGTGCTTTGCCTTCCAGCTTCTCCTTCAGCTCTTTGAGTTTCATCGTCTCCTTCTCCAGAGGGTTCTTTAGATCGGTACTGCTCAACTGAAACACAACGCTCAAAACTAAGGACCACAGGAAAGGGAACTTAACATCTTACAGTGCACTAGGTTTTAATTACCTTGCAGCTATAGGGGTTATGAGCAATGAAGGCCGCCAGCAGCTGGATGGCACTCTTCACTACATTTATAGACTTGTCCATCAGCCTCCCCACAGCCAGCCCCATCACCTCGCTGTACCGGCACAATGGCAACGCCTGGCAGGCAGAACACAGAGCAATATTCAACAATACAGACATAAGCATGTCGTGGCAGTGGCTTTCATTGACGTCAGGGCAAACTAACCTTGCTGTTGACAATGCGCGTGTAGACCTGCAGCACGCGCGCCCGAACATGGGAGTGCGTGTCGTGCAGATGCTCTTGCAGCGTGTCGAAGAAGCGGTCGCGGTCCGCTTTCCCAGACTCGTCTAGACTGTCGCCGCACAGGACCCGCACCAGGATGTCTCCCAGTACCTCACACACCGCCACGCGCATGTTGTTGCTCTGGTAAGCAGATGGAACATAGCATTTAGTTATAGCAACTTTATCCAAAGCGGTGCACATTGACTTAAGATAGAGGACATTTGGGAGCAGGTCAGGGTGGGGCATTTTGCTCGTGGATGCCTACAGTCTGGCCATTAGGGACTGAAACCAGTTCCTCACAGCTGGGAATCGAACACCAGGGCTACTTCATTATACTAAGCCAAATATAGTACTTTCTACCAATAAACTGAATTGTTTCATGCATTCATCGTGTCAGTAACCACATTAAACATAAAAAAGGGTAATCGAAACATGCCTCAAAGAGTAAACTAAAAGGCTATTCAACGTCACGAAAAGAACGCAAGCTGCGGTCCAGGTTTAACATTCACAAACTGGTCGCAGAGACTGGCAGAAACAAAGGGTTTTACTCTTTTTCTCTAAATGATGGTCTTATTTCAGTAACAGTGACAAAACGGCATAGATTACTTTGTTGAAGATCATATAAGACGGTACTACGTTCAAAATTATTTTGGGTTTACCTCCAATTTAACATAAGATTGATTTTCCACTATGTGTCATTTTAGTGGCTCTATCTTGAAATTGGTTGATCTCACCTCTCCTTCCAAGTGCGTGATGAGGACACTGATGTTGGGGATAATCAATTCAGGCACCAGGGAACTCAATTCCGATAAGAAAGAAGAGAAGGCCTTGACCCCTGACCCTTCTCTAGCGAGCTCCTCACTGGACTTCTGACCGATCTCCCTTAATTTGCAAAAAGGAAAATCGTTCAAATATCAATTTGTTGGCCTCACAATCATATGTATGAGTTTCAGTGAGTCCAAATGCACACGTTCAAGGTTTCTTCCATGATAATTATGTTTTTGCTCGCTCTTTTGGGGAAAGGATTAACAGGTATCCTAATGTGGCTCGTGATGCCCATTAACACAAACTGGGATTAAGGGAATAAAGAAAATGCATATGTATTGATGTCAACATAAATGTATTGCGCTGAACAAACCAAAATGAAAATGCATTAAGAAAAAGTACATAGAAAATATTGCCCCTTACCTTATGACCTCTCCTATTATAGCCCTGACTCCATACTCTGTGCTCCACACAGAAACCGCCTGAGCACACACAGACGACAGCTGCTCAAAGTGCTGCAGCAGCTGAATCACTTTGACACTTGCACCTGTGGAAAACAGCGAAAGGCAGCGGGTGGGAAGAGGATATCTGAGTTAAGTTAAGTCAGGCATAAACAGCGTTGATGAAGATGATGGGGCGTCTTGTTCGAGCATACCAATTGGGCGTATTTCCTGTTTTGGTTCTGGTTTAGTTTTAAAGACTTCTGATTATGACGATAACGTGGCTAACCCAGTAGGTGGTTGTACTTCTTGATCAGCAGCCCTAGCAGGTGGATGACTGCATCCCTGGTGGGCTTGCTCTTCACGTGGCTGATGGTCGGGTTCTCAAGGAGCTTGTAGCAGCAGCATGTCACACAGCTATTGGAAAAGATCCAGAGAGGATGTTCATTCTTAATGTGGTACAACCCGATAAGAAGCATTTTGACTTTGTAACTACATGCTATACTTTTACTAATAAAGGAAACACAAGGTTGGATAATTAATAGCTTTAGCAATATTATGTTAGTTAATATTATGTAAAATATACTGTTATACAGCAATTATCATGTAGGAAACATTTGCTAAAAGTTATTAAAACAAATTGTTGTGTTGCCTGCCTCTACATTATATAAATATAACCCCAAGGAGAGGATTGTAGAAGCACAACTGCCATGCTAAGCTACTGTATAAAATCATTATTGCAGAAGCCGGAACACTTGTCATCTCCCATTAAACAAACAATGTTTAACAACGGTCTGTGCTGCAGCGCGAGACCAGCAGGAAATCTCATTGCGCCAATTGAGCTCATTTAGCCGTGGCAGATCCTGCACTGGCTCCGGTGGTCATGTGTTGGAAGAGTACCTGATGAACTCTTCCTCCACCAGGGACAGGCTCCAGAGGGTGCGGATATCCAGCTGGAGGAGTTGTACCAGGGCCTGCAGCACCGTTTCCCTCTCAGAGTCCCACTGCGCCAGACCCTCTCCAGCCTTGCCCTTTTTGCCTGACTGTATGGTAAGAGCGAAATATATCTAAAGTTACACATAAGGGATATGCCGTTTTCTGTACAATTGTTTTTTGGATTTGCCCTCAGATTACCAAAGAATGAGATTCATCGCTTTCAAAAGACCCTCAACAGAGACTTGCTTCTTGCCACCTGATACATATACATTCATAAATCATTCAGACAAAAGACGAGACATACACACTGTCTGAGCCCTACCACGTGTCCATCTGCATTTCTACTGAGAGGACAGAAAGTGGAGGATTCAAAATGACTGTAGGTGAGCCCTTACAGCAGTGCAACAAGACTCCGTCACACAGCCAAGATTACCCACCAACCAGGTGGCATCAGAGCAAGATCTCTTGGTCCGACAAGCTCATAAATGCCATGATCTCATCACTGGGCAGTTAGTACTCTAAGATAAAAATAATAATACTTGTACTTAAAGTGGAGTACACCCCCTCGCATACATACCTTGCCCGGTGCAGTGACAATACTTTGTCTGCAGGAGTCGCTCTCAAGCACCTCTGTAAGTTTGCAGAGTAAAAATACACCCATCTTCACTGCATTTAGCTGCTGCTTGCGGTCCGCAGCTGAGAGGTTAGTGGAGATGAGCAACGCAGGCAAGGACACAGACAGGCCACTCACAACTGTAAAATAATGAGAAGGGGGAGGTTGAGACAGTTAATTACGACATTATGAAATCACATTTTTGATTCATAGATGTTAACGCAAACATGTAGAAAATCGGACCTTGTATGAGTAATCCAAGAGTGTCCTCTTTGATGCTCAAGTCCACTGCGTTGCTGTGCCTGAAGAGATAAACATGATTTTGGAACATGAGAAAATGGTTGAAATTCACGTTGAAACAGACAAAAAAGGCTGATGTGGATGACAAGACTCACTGTAGCACACTGTAACCAGTGTCGAAGTGCTCTAAGATACACAACGGCCCCTGGCTTTTTAATGCGGCCTTGAAACCTGTTTGAGAAATATCACGTTCAGAAACAATACATTAAAACAAAATATATAATTTGTAATGCATTAATACCCCATATTCATTGCCATTTTACTACTCACTGTTGAGGTGGGATGGTATCTGTTTCGGGTAGACTACATCCTGAACCACATACTGGTTGATACCCCCGGTTTTCACGAGGTCGCCCACGCAGACGGGTACAAAGAAGTCCCAAGACATGTCTGTAGTACAACAACATTAACTTACTCAACAAAGAAAGTAGATATGGTTTGATTGTGACAAAAATGTGCTGGCCGCCAGCCCCCCAGTCTTGGTTAAAAAAGTTACGACTTAAGAATGAACTATACACTTCGGTTTTGGTGTTGAATGTATATGTCAGCATTTAAGTCAATCAGCTGATATATCGGATCCGGTCGTAAAAGCTAAGTTAAGTATAATAAAAGTAAAAAAGCTAAGCTAAGTATAATATGCTAAAAACAAATACTCGTGGAAGTTTAACCTAATGTGCTAGCAACCAATGGCAATACAGTTAGCATGTCCACTCGCGTTAGCTTAGTTTTGTCCATGCTCATCATTAGCAGATATTAATCACGGTGGTCAAAGTTAAAACCAAATAACATAGGTTAAAGTACTCACCAGTGTTGTGGGTAGCCTTATGAGCCACAGTTGGGACGACTATAGACGGGACCTCTGGCCTAGTGGTTGACTCTTCTCAAACGGTTTGAAACCAATGTTTGAAATCCATCTAGATATCGCGCCAAATAACTGGAACAGTGACGTCATCCATTGACCCGCCTCCTCAACTCCCGTTTAGAAACATCTTTTATGGATAGTGTGCCATCTAGCGGAAAACGATTACATGACAGCACCAAGAAAGTATGCCGACCTCTGCCAAATCAGGTTACCATATAATGTATTGGTATTCAGCAATAAAGCCACGAGTCAAAATAGCAAGCAGACACGTTGTTGAGGTAGTAGCTGTATTCAAATAATTGAAAACATAATCAACACCCTCTCCCTAGTACAAATGTTTCAGCTACAGGAATGGCAATACTTCCCTCATGAAATGTCTTATTTTCCATACAACACTCAATCAAATCTTTAAAAGGACAATTTCAATTTACTACCAAAACGTAATACTGTCAAAATGCAGCATTGGTCTTAACTTTCTCACCCTACTCATTGTCATTCAAAAAAAGCTAGAGCTTAACATAGGCAATTAATGTAAAATAGAAATAAAAGTTATTAATTGAAAAGCTATTTTAAAGAATTGTGTAGTCATACACGGCAATATTGATATCAGTGTTATGGCATTTGTAAATGTCTAACTATTAGGGGCAAATGTAGTGTTTATTTTTCATTTGTATAACAAAATGTAAAAAATAACAAAAAATACCTACAACAAAACATTACAATGAGCACCAAAG
Source organism: Brosme brosme (assembly GCA_900302425.1). Taxonomy (NCBI): domain Eukaryota; kingdom Metazoa; phylum Chordata; class Actinopteri; order Gadiformes; family Lotidae; genus Brosme; species Brosme brosme. The sequence goes on from OMKX01062331.1 coordinate 13,470, forward strand.
TAAATAAAAAAGAAATTCAACCATTTCAAATATGAAATTTTAAATACAGTTGTAACCATTAGTCTCCTTCATTAGTCTCCTTCCTTCACTGCGCCAGACCAAGGCCATCAAAAATGTTAACCAATAAAGCACCAAACATTAAGAAATATGTAAAACGTACTAATAACTAATGTTGAAAATACTATTCCAGCCATTTTCCATCTATTCAATCTGTTCTCGGCGTTCTTTTGTTTCACTAACAAAGTCATTTTATTTTCTCTTTCGGTCTTGAGAGCAGCGTGGACAATACCTATGTGGAATGAAACAATAATTCTGTGTCAAACTGGTGTTAATATTGTTCAATGGGAATTAATTAAACTGTGGGTTAAAATATGAAAAAGTTATGTTAACCGCTTCTCTTTCGGTTGAGGCCTTCCTTACCATTTCCCACGTGGTTTGGTTGTCAGACCCACACAAGCGAAATGGAACCACTCGATGGAACACTGGAATCATCAGGACAAATGTCAGGCAAACTAAGATCTGTGGTCAAGGCTTTCATTTCATCAACTGGACTTTACCATTATGTATAGTTATTGTAGGAGCAATTCAATTAAGAATTTCTCACAGTGAAATAAGAGGGGAACAGGGAATTAAGGAGCAGGTAGGGTTAATGATAGCAGGGACACTTAAAATATTTAAGATTTAAGCACTATTATCTGTGTGTATTTTGTTAGAAATTGACTAGCCATCCTCAAATAAAATGCGCTCTCTAATCTGACCTACAACACCCTTAAGAGGATGGCTGAGGAGAATTGGTATTGAACCCAGAACCTTTCGTATGGGGTGTTGATGAAAAATAACTCATTTTTAGGACACTTTGGACAGCAAAGTATTTGATTTAATTTGAGAGGATGATCATGGGAAGATACAGGCAGCAATTTACCAAGCATACATTCAATGAGACAATGGGTGTACTTGATTCTTATAGGGAAACGTTCACATCGTTGGCAGTAACAACAAAGGACACAAAGGTGAGGGGGAGTGACCATCGTGGAGAGTCTAGGATTGGCCATGGCTGAAGTTAGCCATGGCGGGAGAGACAAAGCTAATTTGCAATACACTATGGGGGAGGTGGACATGTCTGCAAGGCTGCAAGACAGTTAAAGGAATCTGCACCACAAAGAAGTCAGTAGATTGGCATGGCCTCAGTATCAGACTTCGTGGCAATGCAAATGCAAACTATCTTACCACCTTTCAATAAGAGAGAGGAAGGGAGACATCTCTAGGTCCAAGGAGAATGTATACAAATTCCTTTTCAATTGATTAGTAATTATATAAACAAGGTATATATAATTGGTATAATTGTTTATTAGAATTACGATTCATATTTCCACGACAGGTGTCAAACCCAGAATTGTGAATGAGACTTACGTCAGTGTTGTCACAGCCGATCATCTCCCCATAGGAGACCTGGTGGCACAGACAGTAGGTGGGCTCGTTGGGGTCCACAGGCATGTCCAACACATCTGAAGGATGCACGTTGCCAAAGTTGGAAGCTGGAGCATTAAACTCTCCTCTGGTGAATAGAACAACAGTGGGGGATCATTGAGAGTCTAATGTTGTAAGAATACATAATGTCGGAGGGACTTGGATAACAGGACTACAATAATAACCAATCATAAACATGCTGACTGAAGACATTAACTAGAGCAGTCTGAAGAAGGCTCATTCAAGATGATACGCACGGTTGGAGGAGTTTGACTTTCTTCTGTGCACTCTTGGGACTGCCATCCTCATCCGAGCTCTTCACTTTAGACCTAGTTTTAGCCATCTTCTTCTCCTTTTGCCTTGCGTCAGCTGAAAGTCAAACAACAAGGCGATAAGGTAAAAAAACAGACCTTGGTTTACAACATTGGCTTAATGCAAACCATTTGCCATGATTGTGGATTAAATCTCCTCATACCACAAAGATAGTTGGCATGTCTTGCTTGATAGTAATGTATTACAAATAAAAGGAAGTGAATAGGTTGTTTTGGAACTCAGTCCCAAATATACATTACCAAAGTAATGGGAGTGAGTAATAGACTAATGTTTACATTTAAGGTCAGTAATGAAGGGTTATATTATGGCAAAACCAGGAACGCTTACTTTTCTTTCCCTTACTGGAGGTAGAGTCATAGTCAGTGCTCTCAATCTGTTTCTCCTTCAGGTCAGCCTCGAACCTGGCCAGGTCTGTATCAAGCCGCCGGATGTGCTTGTCAACCTGAAGAAAACAATCGAAGAAAACGTCATATGGTTGTGTACAAGTGAGGTTGAAGCTAACCACTATTTTCCGGGATCCAATATAGCCAATTTCTTGAATGGGGAAAATGATGGCATAAAAAATCTTCTCAATTGTGTAAACATTATTTGTATTACCAAACATGAAATGTAAAATTGTTCAGTTTTTTTGTGGAACCTTATAGTCTGTTGCCTTCAGAATATCTGTCTATGTTACGGTACTAACTTGTACTCACCATCTCATATGTCTGCATTGCCAGCTGCACCTTATCATCACCAAACTCTTTGCATTTACTGTATGACTGCTGAATCTGTCTCAGTATGGACAGCTTTTGCTCCGAAGAAAGAGTCCTGGCATTTGAAGTGTACTCCTTGGCCAGGGAGTCTATCTGTCCTTTAAGATCTGTGGAGCAAAGTATAATGGCTTTGTGAAATGGTACTTTCACAATGGACTGAATTATTATGCTATTCCATACAAGGCATAAACACAGACAGACACTCCGAGGCGTGATGCCCGAGTTAACATAAAAGGTTTAACTTGTAAGCGTTAAGCAAGGGTTATTACCTGGACTATCGGACTACAAATCAACTTTGTTTTCTTCTAACGAATGTTTCATTCTCGCAGTAGAGGTTCAATTGTGTGAAGCACTACATTCTCGTGAATAAAAAACAAACAATAATGTATTAGCTATGTATCAACCATACCCTCTGTCCGTTGGTCTAGGTCCCGCATCAAATTGAAGTTTCTCTGCAATTCGAATGGCAAATTCTCTATGCCTGGTGTTGTAAAAGAAGAGACAACAGTCAGTTATGTGCCTTCTAATAAATCGGAATCGGCCAATAGGCATTCATATAAAATAGAATTGCAATCGTAAACCACCAAATGCGATGTCTGCCGCGGGAATCAGATGGGGGAGTTGGAGGAATCAAATGCACATGTACAAACCATAAAACGTAGCAAAATAAAAACAAAGATCACCAGTTGAAGTCAATAAGGAGTTAAATGACAAACCCCGTAAAGCTAGTAAATATGTTTACGTGTTTTTCCCTAAATGCAACCATTATTGGGAGGATATATAAATTCCAGTAAATAGACTGTACCCAAAAGCCATTAATCGCGACTGGTCGTCTAAACACTACTGTGTTTAATTCAAGATTCAAGCATGGATGATATGGCCTATTACATTCTCAACGACAGACAGTGTTGAAATATGCGGTATGAAATCCCTTCCCATCAACAAATAACTATTTAATGCTTACTGTCTAAATAATGTTCCAGGTACATTCCCGCCGCCATCTTGGAAAATGTAAACAACACATTTTCCGGCAACGTAGGAAAGGTTCTGATTGGCTGCCGCCATTCTCTTGTGTGCTTCGTATATATGACGTTTTGGGGGGTTTGTGTTTTTGAAGAAACTAACCAGTGTTCATTCTATAAAAATGTACATTATAACCATATGATCACATTGGCTCATTCTTATCATAAGGTTTACAAGCAAACATTTCATATTGATTTGAACAACATAACTTCAAATATCTCATTTAAGCAAATATGGCGTACAAAGTATTTGTAGGTTTAAAACGTCCATGTTTTCATCATTCATGCATCATGCATCATGCTAATCTGCTTCACAAACTTGAAGACATTTGGAAGGTTTTGAAGTTAATTAATCCTATTTAATAATTACTATGCATCAAACTTTGCAAAACGACATCAGAAAAAGAAGGCACTTATCAAAAAAACCATTATTAAACAGGATGTTTAGCAAGACTCAAATATTAACATAGTGAATCCATTAATTCGAATACATTCCATGCTGCAATATAAGCCTCCATTTCTATGATCAGCTGTGTATAACCACATACTGTATACAATCCCCTCCAAGGTTTACATAAAAATACAATAAAGCTGGATATCTGTATCAGTTTTTTTCTAAGTCATGTTATTATTGGCTTCTCTAGCTGGCAATTTCACTGAAAGCTATAGGTAGAAAAAGTGTGACATCATGCAACACAAGTGTAACTTTTGAAAAATAGCATTTCCTAGCTTTTGTCGTATTGTTTTAGCACATTTGGTTCCATTTTAACCAATCATGTGTAGGAGCAAAAGGCCCTACACATTATTTCATTTAAAAGTAAGCATTGTCGGCACAAAAATACTTTTCCTTTGGTGAAGTGGTCCTCACTTATGTTAAATTAATTATAGAACTAACCCAATTGAACATTTGAAAACTTTTACTTTTCCTGGGACGAAAACATTCCCATGTCCATCTAAAAGTGGTAGCGACCACGGATTCACCGGAAAAGGAATGGTCAGGGGCGGGATTTTATCGGAGAAGCTAAGGGTTTATGGATATCGGCACATAACAAGGGATGTACCTAACTTTTTCATCATAACAAAACAAAGGACAAACCTATATTAATAAGGTAATATTGTGTACCACCGAAAGTCACGAGTAACATTGAAAAAAAATTGCAGGTTGTGCAGTGAAGTTTGCTTGCTAGCTACGGTGGTCTGTAACGCTAGCCAGAAAACGTTTTTGTCATCACCATACACTTTTGTTTACCCCGAATTCGCCTGACCATTGTGCGTTGAATGCATGTGTATTTGTCTAAACCCGTTTAAGTTGTTAAATGGCATTTGTAATGGATGCAGACAGTGTTGTTTACGATAACATTCTAGCCAGTATTGTTAGCCATAACCTGGTAGCCCCACAGTTGTGTTTTCTCCCTCCCTGTTGCGCCTTCCCTCGCATTCATCTATCACGTTGACAGCCAGTCGGCCGCCTGCCGCTAATGTAAATACCACAATCCATTTGTTCTGAGATCCATGTGTCAATCTGGAACCTGTACTGTTGCCAATCTCGTTGTGGACTATTGACTAGTGTAGTTGTCCTCATCTCAACCTTGTCGAACTTGTTGGTGCGTACTATACATATAATTGTCTGCAGCCAGGTATTCGGTATCTAGTATATTGAGAAAAATATAATGACACGGTTTTCATTATTTAATAGCATGTATTCTTTCCAGCATGGATGCAGGTGAGGATAAAAACACAAGTTCCACCAATGGAAATGCTCAGACAGGGGGAAACTCCCGCCCACCCCAGATTGCCCACATGTCTCTCTATGAGAGACAGGCTGTACAGGTATGTCTTTGCTTGGGTACCTACATTACATACAAATACATACATGTACTTGTAAATATTGCAGGAATAGTGATTGTTTTGCTACATAGTAGGATGCATGAAAAACCCTTGTTGACATGTCCATTATATGTGTCACTTGTTGACTCAGGCTCTCCAGGCACTTCAGAGGCAGCCAAATGCCGCTCAGTACTTCCAGCAGCTGATGCTGCAGCAGCAACAAATCAACAGTGTCCAGCTCCACAACCTGGCTGCTGTGCAACAGGTAACACCCTGTATGTGCGCATATTTCATTAAACGTAAAACCTTGGAATTTATTCATATACGTATTCACTTATCTTTTATTATAAGGCAACGCTTGCAGCGAGTCGGCAGTCAAACTCTTCCAATAACAGTGTTACAACCACCACTGTAAGTCATATGGTTCATATTTTCCTTTTGTTAAAGCTTGGGCACAACAGCTGTTTAGATTGTTAAATATATGTTTTTATGGTTCCTTTCAGGTCAACCTGAGCACCACCTCTGGAGCAGGGACGGTGACTAATCCCCGCCCCCTTGGTCCAGCCTCCTGTGCGACAACAACAGCTCTTAACCAATCAGTTTTGTTGGGCGGGAACTCTGCCGGACAGGGACAGATGTATCTCAGAGTAAGTTAAAGTCAACATTGTTCTTGGATTATAACGTATTATTTTTAGCTTAATCTAAGACACTATCATTCAGTAGTTGATGTGTGTAGCAATCTCAGATGTTGTGTTCCTTTAAAAGGAATTGAACAAATTCAACTTCTGCATTCAAATTTTGATTCAGAATTGATCCATTGCTTGCTTATTCTAACCACAAAATAGGTTATATACTATATTGGGTAATTCAAATCTGCAATACATGATCAAAATACTCTTTGGTTATATGGTTGTCTTTGTGCCCAAATGGTCCTGTTAATCATTGTTCACAGCACATGAGATCATGCACTGGCATTTCTGAACATGGCTAATATGTTATCATTGATTCCTTAGGTCAACCGCTCCCTGAGAGCCCCGCTTGCCTCCCAGCTGATATTCATGCCTGGTGGTACAGCCACAGCGGCTGTGGCAACAGTGACCCAGCAGCAGCCACAACAACAGCAGCAGCAGCAGCAGCAAGAACTCAAGCCAACCTTTCCTAGCACTCCTTCGGAAAATGACCAGGTTAGATAATTGCACAATTGTTTGTGATATGATGAATTTTATGTATTGGGGTTTTTAAAGAACATTGTCCAACTCAATATGTGTGTACGTATGTAGTGATATTCATTTTATATCCATTTCAGACATTTTTAGATGTGATTTATCTGGTTGAATTGCGTGTTAATTAGTGATGCACCGAACACCGATCGTTATTGGCCGATATACGCCCTAAACACTTGATCGGTGATCAGCTGATCAACTTAAAATTTGCCGATTGCAGGAGCCGATCAAAAATGATTGTCCACAAGAAACGCCGTCATTAGGTTCAGTCACTGAGACAGTAATGTTATCCTGCTTTAACATAATTAATCTTGACTCAAAATAAAGGCTGACTTCACTTAACCATATAAATTACTTTTTATTGATATCGATTATAGGATGCAATAACCAGCCTGCATCTCAACGGGCTTCATTCTTCCGGTTATTTTTTCTAAAAAAAAAAATGTACGTAGGTCTGCGCTAAAAGTAGTAGACCTAGACTTGTCGTTATTCACACATCCCCATGTTAGTTTAAACTACTGAAGTATCAATAACCTGATACGACAAGGCTGCTGTCCACTAATTCCCTCTGCTTCATGTGAAACTAACTTGCTGCTCAACCGCTTTAATGGAAGATTAGCGAGAGCGACTTTCAAATGTCTCTAAACGGCGTAATCGAAGCGTTACGTATAGCCAAACGATTGCAGCAATAGTACTTTAATGTCAACATAGTTCCTACAATGTGAAGCAAAGGGTTTCTTGAAACCTATACTTTATAACAGCACTGTCTGCTGTAGCTGGACCCCCGGTCTGAGCTCGGTAGTGTAGCCGAAGACAGCGCTCCTTTTATGGGCACGGATGTCACAAAGAGAAGGCTTACGCGAACACAGTATACGCTTCCTTTGCATACTGGTTATTTATGTTTCATATTTTAATTGTATGATACAGTTACAACTTGTTTCCGTGTGTGCAAAACTCTCTAAATAAATCCCACTAAA
>OMKX01062565.1:7363-17753 GCA_900302425.1 Brosme brosme
GTAATCATTGTCCAGGGCAGTGCTGTGCTCCTCTGTGTGTGTGTGTGTGTGTGTGTGTGTGTGTGTGTGTCTGACTGACTCTCTATGAAATATAGTTATGTGGATCGCCTCACAAGTGGAGAGGCCGTACTGGGAAGTCTACACTATTCACAGTAGAGTCCAGTCCAGGTTGCTGCAGTGTGATCGGTGGCCGGGGAGCGTGGCGTCCTCAGAGTGTTGTGGTGTCCTGTTGCTGCACGTCTCCCTCAGACTCAGCTGCTGAGCGTGGAATGCCGAGCGCGGTGCCCGTGCCCTGGCTCCGGCGAGGCCCGCGGGCCAGTGGCACTCTGCAGCCTGGCTGTTACCGGCTCAGCCTCGCAGACCATTCCTTCTGCATGACTAGCTGCATGGCGAGGTGGTGCTGGGGCGCTGACAGGCCGTGCAGACCTCTCAAAGGTCTGCACAGGTGCATTTGAGCAGCATCGGGCATCTTGATAAATAGTCACAATAAGTGATTCACAGAACGCTTTGTAATCACCTGCCATTTTGGATATCTTGCATTGCAACGCATCTTGATGCTCTAACAAAAACCCTGTATCTGTGGCAGTCGCAGGCCTGTAATAAGGCCTGCATAATAATTTCACTGAATCACTTAAATCATAACTTTTTTACTTGGTAGCCCTAGTGATCCCAATTTAGTTAGGAGCACCAGCAAAATGCTGGCACCTGAACAAATGCTCCTAGTTCTATTTCTAGGTCACACTCATTTAATTTTGAGAACATATGTGACCAAACCAAGCCCTGCCTACCTGTCTACCTACCTACCTGGCTACCTACATGTACTCTGCTTGTGCAATCATTCCCCATGTCTACTTTTCTAGAAGGCTATTTTGGTTGTATACTTAAAAAATCGGGCTTACTCTGTCTGGTTTCTCCAATTTACCTACCCTAGGTTTAATGTGTGCTTTACTTAGCCCTTTCGATTGTGTTGTTTGAGCTGGGAGAATAGATTATATAGCAACAAGTCGATGCCAAAACGACCAAGAGAAAGAAGCAAAACGCAACATTACATGGTATACATGAACTCTGTGCCCTTCTTCTGTTTTTGTTCCACTTCTACGTGTTTTCTAAGTTAATAATTATCTAATGTTGGTTTAATAGCCATCATGCTAACTATGTGATGTTGCGGCGTGGGGAGTTGAGTGAATAAACCACTTCCCCTTTTAATATTCCCCAGGTGCTGCCGAAGCGTAATACTCAATTTACGGGAAGGAGTTCGGCTCGTCTCGTTGATCGGTGAGTTTCAAATCCTCTTCTAACGGTGTTTTGAGTTGAGTTGTTGAAACTAATGTAGGGGAAACTCAACCCAAAGGAGCAAAACAAACGAACCCCCCCAAAAAACGCAGGATTGTTTTTCTAATAGGATTGTCTTACCACTTGTGAGACCTAAAAGAAACTCGTTAAAACACCTGGCAGCTACTTGCCTTACCAAGCAACTCCACCAACCAAATCATTGGTTGGGCTCCAAATCCTAATCCTGCCTAATCATTGTCACATGCAGCTTAGGTGCCAGTGACTCGGCGTCGTAACCCCGCTCCCCGTGAATATTATGAATTTCAGCATGCTAACTCGGGCCCTGACATCCTAATAATAGAATCCGTGCAACACGAGGCTGTCGAACTCTACGGCGGACGCTTTTTCGTTCACCTTTCTAAATGACTCAATTTGTACACATGACTAGGGAGAGGGCTCTGTTGCACTCTGAAGTCTGCCTGGTGAGGAGGACGCGGTTTGCATGTTTGCGGTGCTCATTATTCGGGGTGTAGATGTTCTGCTGGGAAGAACGAATGCCCTTAATTGTCTTTGGAGAACAAATGTAACGTTATTATCCACAGCCTGTCAACGGTTCTCATGTAATGTTTTGAAATAAGTGTGTAAACTCTGTGACATTGTTTAAATGACAGAGATGGGCAGTTTGTAGACTTTACACTCTCATCTCTTCCAATTAATACAAAAGACCGCAGAGTATACACCTTTTGGTGTGGGGGTGTGGGTGGTCGTGACTTCCTGTTCCTACTACTGGTTTTGGTTGCTTGAGCCAGGATATTTTGGTCTCATGCAAATATTACCAACGTGTGGTTTTAGATAAGTGTGCCAGCTGAAGGCCTTTTATGTGCATATCATGGCATTTTAACTCTACTGTGGTTCTAATTTGGTACGGTGGGGTACTTGATTAGATATAGTGCAATAATGGGGAAGTGGAAACCATTGTTTTATATATTTTCTTTATTTTTATATATTACGATAAACAATGATGCCCTCTCTAATGTTAAACACATCACTTACATCATGTGTGCGATGCATCACATGGCCAATATATTAAATGGTCATCCTGGTGTCACAGTTCAGTTTTCACAAAGCCATTGTGTTTGCTGTGGGCTCAATGACACTTCAGGGATCTCTCCCAGAACCAGAGGTTACTATGGGCCACCAGTATGTGGCTCGCCGGGAGTGCGCTATCTGGGGAAATGAAGTCCAAACTGAACAGATTGTGTATCTTGGTCCGGCTGTCTGTGTGTGACAGCTCCATTAGTCTATCAATACCCGTGACGAATATGCCCCAGTTTGCCATGAAAAGTTGCCCACCCTGCATCTCTTTGAGGACTTCACAGTGAAACCAACTAATCCTAATGTCCTGTCAATCAATCAATCATCTATTTATATTGCTCTTTTTGTGCTAATATCAAAACAAGGTGCTTGACCAGGGAAATATTTGAGAGGTAGATTTAAACTTTAAAAGAATACACACTACCTCATTAGAAGAATCTGAATACATAATGTATTCTTCTTATTTTTATTTTTTTCCCATTTGAAATATTTTTCTAAATTAAAGGTTTGCCATTGGATCATTGTAGCCTCAATGACATGTTTATTTGACCCTGCGTCATTGTCTGGTGGAAATCTTGAGGGTGCTCAGACTGCCCTAGTCAGACTTTACAATCAGGCTGAATGTTGGTTTCTCACCACAAGGCTTGGAGGAGGTCGCAGTGATTTTAAAGGACAAAACTGTTTGGATTTTCAAAATTGGGAACAGCACACAACAAAAGTGGATATGATCTTGATGTCATGCAATTGAGAGAAGTAAAAGCAGTTTGGTATATATGGTCCCTTTTTTTGGTTTTGTACTTTTTGGGGCCATTAGGACAGGTCAGTGATGTCGGACTGGAAAGAGGTTTGAAAGAGAAAGGGGAATGAGACCACTGGTTGGAATCAAAGCTGAGTCACTACAAGGTATACTGCTCTTTGTGGTTAGCGTACTAGCGTGTTGAACCAATAGGTCCAGTATGTACGACATCAGTTTTACTGTCCAACCACCAGAGAGTTTCAATTCCCCAAGCACAAAGATATTATATGATTTATTAAGACTGAGACACAATTTTCTCAATGTATGCCGATGCCTCATGCTATTACGCTCTTACCTGTGTGCCTCTGCCTGTGTTATTATATGGTCATAAAGTCCAAAGAGACCTTTTATTACAAGGCACTTACATGGGTAAAAATATATTTTGTAGCAGATGGTCAAAAGCGTTAATCAAATAGCCCTTAGCAGGGTAGGGCATGCTTAATAGCCACCATTTTACTGTTGATTCATAGGGTATCAGCCGTTATGTGAAATTTGTAAATACTTTGTCAAAACTTCTCTCTGGAGACCAGGGATAATCTTTTTTAAAGTATTAACAAATTACCTCCTATGTTATAACGGTTGTGGTTCATACAGTTGGTTGAACAATAGCTAGGCTGAAATTAATTTGCACAAAAAGTCCCCACAGTCAAATGTAAAAACTTGGCTTTTACCGTTATATTGGCAACAACATTGATCTATTGTACTACTCTTGTTAACAATTTAATCTCTTTTACCAAAATAGAAATACGACCTGGGTTGTGCCTCCTTTGGCTCACAGATGCGCTTGGAGTGAATCATCATAAGCCATCTTCTAGTATCATTATTATTTTCGTCCCTGAGTAATGCCAGGCCATTTCATCACCCTGAGCACTTTATGACTTGAATCGCTATCACATAACTAATGCCTGTGTATATTTTACTACAGGGCTCCTTCCTCTGACTCATTTAAGTGTGCCAGAGACAATCTTCGTCCGCTGCTGTGTAGCCCCGCTTGCTATCGAAGCAGGCCGAGCTGAGCGTTCTATCGCGGCTAGGATTTAATAAGATCCAGTGACCTTGTGTGAAATATTCATCTTGGCTTTATTATTTTCGCCCTCCAGAAAAGGAGGGTGGGCGGGGCAACCGCAGCAGCTTGATTGCGTGGAGTCACACGATATCCGGGATGTGGTGCGTAGACACGGTGTCTTTGGGGAGATGAATGATTGACTCCTACTTGAAGAAGTATTGTTCTTCTTCAACTAATGCCGACGGCTTGGTGACTTGTCGAGAGAGAGAGGGAGAGAGAGGGAGAGGGAGAGGGAGATCCTAGCTGAATGAAAGGAATACACATATCTGGCGGCTACAGTGAACAAGCACCTACAAATCACATGGCTGGTAGTACTAGTAATGATTGTCCTTCCAAGTGTGCTCTTGCCCTTGCTTTTATCTCTTGGCCTGGCTATAACTCTTATCTGTTCTGGGTGATAAGCTCTCTCTGCTTGATTGCCTGGTTGGATAACTAATGGTATTTATCCAGCCAGCGGCTCATCTGCATATTTAGATCTGCCACATCTTATAATTTTACATAGAAATGTTGGGGGTTAAAACATTTTTCATTTTAAATCGAATCGAGAATTCCAATATTATATATATATATATGAAAACATACTGAATTATATTGATAGTTGAAACCAGCTGTTGTGGAATACTGTCAATGTTATCAAACTAGGTATTTGTGTATTCGGATAAAAAATGTATGTATATACATTTTTCCAAAAAACAGGCAGGCATAATTGGTCAAAAGAAAAGAAATCCAGCTTCAAAAGAAAGATTCCAGTATTTTCGGCACTGTGATTTTCTGTTGTCAGCTGCGTCTGGCTGGGTAGTCCACGCAGAGGGTGACTTGTCAGTGGCACATGACAGGTAGTCCAATAATCACAGCGCAGAAAATGGTGCACAGTGCACAAAGTATCTGTGTGTTTGGAGACTGGCACTTGTTTCTGGCACTTGGACTATTGGGGACATATTGGAAGTCTTCGGAAAGTAATTAAAAGTGTATTCCCCTCACATGAACAGGAGCTAGGCTACTGGATTCCATCATAAGTCAATGGAAGCGGCTGATGGATAGCAAATGCTAACCCAGCGAACTCCCTTTCTGCCCCTTCTGGACGCACAATGATGAATTTTCCCTTTAAGTATGCTTAAAGGGATACTTGGAGTATCCCGTTAAGCATAATATTTTATTTTTATATTCCTGAATTGTAATTGCTTCATTGTAAAACAGCCTTAACAATGTTGTTGACAGCCTTTAAAGAGTGATTTGACACTGACCGCACCATCTCTGGTAAAAACATAACTATGTGCCTTGTGAAAAAGTATCACCTGGCATCAATTTTGCGCTAGCCACAGTCAGTGTTTGGCACCATCTGTGAGAAGGGTCTGGTGAGGTTTGGTAACTCTTTAAACAGATGAGGCTCCACATTTAAAGACTGTCGGATAATGGTGATGTATTTTTTCGAACTCAACAGCACTCTGCTCTGATGCCTTTTGAACAGTGATTTCATTCCATAGAATAATTTAGTGGTGCATGAATATTGCATGCACAGTGCTTACAATGCACGCTATACCATCACCCTATAGACATGTGTATAGTGGGCAGCAATCCGCGATTGCTTCAAGATCTTGCTTGCGGGCTTGGTCATACTGAAAAGACTTTAAAGACAGATGCATAAAAGCTTTTTCCTAATGCTCCCTGTGGTTTCTCTGTCCAACGAGAGGCTATTTGTGGAATGAGTGATATCTGCCACGCGTCAATCCTGATTTATGTGGATTGCCTGGCAATGGGTCCCCCCCCCCCTGACTTACCAACCTTTTACCTTGATTACATAACTGAACCCAATACAGCTAAAAAACGGAGCAGGTCTGTGGCTAATACACGCTCAGCCATATTTAACAGGATTATGTAAAGAGGAAACATGTGTTTATCTGTCCAACAACGCCGTCAAGGACAAATAGGTCAAGATGCCGCCATGGGAATTGTCCGGTTTTTCTTTTTTTGGTGGTTGTTTTTTTTCTCTTTTGTACGGTGGTTTAACCGCAAAAGCGGTCTCACCAGTGGAATTTGTCACGGTGGAGAAGGATTCTTGACCCTCTATGGTTGGAGTAGAGGTCGGAGTCTCGCATGCATGTTAACACACCACAGAAGGCGAGATCACTTTCACTCGCTGTCAGATGAGCTCCTTGTTATGAAGTATCGTGTCATAGCAAACAACAGTTGAATTAAAGACTATTCCCTCTGGCTGTTGCAGATCTGAGCGGAATCGAGTATGATATGTGATGGGTTATAATATGAATGTCATTGATATGGACGAAAGCAAAATGCAATATCGGCACAACATTCAAGAGGATTTACTTGCCTTGTATCAAATGTCCCATCAGAATGTGTTGGTATTTAGCCAATTCTAGGTGATAACTGCCAAAATGTCCCTGGTTCCAGTGGTAGTCAAAACATAGTCAGGTCAAAACATGAAGCTCTTGTCTATCTTTTACCTAAACATTTGTGAACGTGTGATGAACATTGCCCAGTACAACATCCATGCACTTAACAAATTTCTGTTGGCATTTTTACAGACATCCATACCTCACCGCTTCACGATTCTTGGAATCGTAAAGGTTTCACGGTTTACACGGTTTCCCGACAAGAAAAGAATCCAGCACCTCAAAATTCTACAACGCAATTATACTATTAATTGACGGCCGTATTCTTGCTTTGGTCACAATAAACAAGATGGCCCACGTTGTCTTGAGTCTGTTGGCCCCATGTTTACAGAGCTAGATCACAGATTTGAGGACAACAATAAAGCAGCATGGCAATATCTCTTTATTTTGATTCCTCATTATCGGATTGAGCCACCCTCCTCCCCGAGCGCCGACCACGCCGAAGAGGAGGCTCACGCTCGCTTTGATGTCGTTAATTATTCTGCGAGGCGCGGAAGAAAACGAGGCCACAGCGAGAAGCTACGCAATACCGTCGTCTCCTGATAGTATGGTGTTATGTCGAGAGCATCAGGGGGAGCGGGGGAGAGAACGTGAGAGAGAGAGAGCCAGCGATATAAGGAACGGCTTGTGCTTTGCGGAGTGCTTTGAATACTCCGCTGCTTTCTTCCAGATATTTCACCCAAATAAGCAAAAGGAACTGGCCTTGAGGCTTCGTTTGAAACTCCAGAAGACTGCCCAAAGTAGACAGCTTCTTTTCGTGAGAAGAGCAACCATCAACATTGAGTCCATTTTCCTTTTGTTATTGTTTGAATATTTCGAAAATAACCCCCTTTTAAGTCATCGTTTTTTTTAAATGTTCAAATTCAATGTGTCAAAAGTTATCTCAAGCTGCTTCCCAGTTGCGTTGTCTTAACGGAAACCAATGTCGGTCTGAGGCAACGCTGTGGGATCTTTCTGTTGAACAGAGACTGCTCTGCTTTTAGCAGCCTTGGGTTGCATGGGGGGGGTTCCAGAATGTTCTCATCTGGTTCCAGAACCGGACTCAGCCCGTCTCTGCTCTGATTTGGGTTGGTGGGACTGGGACCCCAGCCAAGGGGGACCAAAGTAGGCCGAAGACCCCCAATGTTTATCTGCCTCCCCCTTGCCTTCACATGGAACAAAAACAATGTTCAGATGCGTCAGAGTTGAGTATTAATTACATCACTATTATCGTTGCACGCCCTTCAGTCTTTAAATATTGCATTGTAGCTTCAAACCACTAGGGCTACCGTTTCAACTCACATGGCTTCCCGTTTGCTGTTGGCGTGTCACGCTCCGCGCCACGTGAGCGCCTAGACGGCCGAGGCCACGTGTGCTCCTTCTGATAAGTGTGGGAATCAATTACCCGACTTTGGAATAGGACAGTGCACTATAGGGAGCATATGTGGCCCACATAGGATGGCTCACTGCTATCGCTCAACACCAGCCACCAGAACTGACTCTCCCCCCCGCCCCTACCCCCTTCCATAATGCTATTGGACACAGCAAGCCCTCTCTAGGACTGACCCTCCTACCCGTACTCTCTCCACCCCCAAATATCCACCATGACAGCCACAATAGGCAGAGTGCTAAAGCGACGCCGATGCAAGCCCTCCTCTTTATAGCAGAGTGTCAGACCTCATCAGTTGGGGAATGATGGGGTTGTGGGAACCTGACACGGATTCAATGATCCTGTGAATTCTCTGCTCGGGAACTCGTCCCTTTTACACGCCTACAACAATCACCTCCCTCATGTCTCTTCCACTGTGATTCATGAGCAGGCCGGAGGCAGGGTAGTGGGGTGTCTGGGTCGTTCGACTCCAAACCCGAAAGGTAACGTGTTTGATTCCTAATAGCCGCAGGCTACCTGGGTGCTATGTATTTTTTCTAATTTAGCAGGATATCAGCATTGAAAATCCCTTGAAATTGTCATTCCAGGGTATTTATTTGTAATCAACTTGACTGACAGTACATTAAGACTTTTAAATGTGGCCGACCCTGGACCCTTGCCCCTATCAGCTCTGTGGCGGCCCTCTGTTCCTGGAGAACGCTTAACTTCATAGCAGAGAACTCATTTCCCCCTGGGGAAGAATAAAGACAATCTCAACGATGAACCTGCATTACGTTTCTCCTTTTTAACTCGAATGTCAATCTAAATTGAACGGAATGCCTATGATTTCTTCATTCATTTTAGCAAGTGGATTTTCATTGTGTGTCAATTCTTGTTCATGAGACATACGATGTATCCTCAGTCACTTTATGTGATTCTTGTCGAAGCTGTACAGTGATGATATGGATTGAAATATTTGTATCAATCAGTACGCTATCATTCCCATCGTTCCATCTATCTATCGACATCTTTGAGGATCTTTAAAAAGCCTGGTCCAGTCTTGTGACATAGACCAAAACATTTGAATAACTACACAGAAAAGAACTTTGATTCACACTCATCAACATTTAACCCTGAGTGACCGAGCATTCTGCTGCCCGTGCTTACTCTGCCACACGCTGGGGTCACCGTAGGGTCATCAGAGTCATGGAGCTCTACTGCAGCAGATCTCTGGTGACGCCAGACTAACCCTGCAACTACAAAGGCTAGGAAGACGCGTGTTATTTTAATCACACCCCACTCCCCGCCTCAACGCATGCTGCTTGGATCAGCTCTCTTTGTTGTTGGCCGAGGGCAAGCGGGTGGCTTAGAACCAGAAGCTACCCTACCTCAGTGTCAGACACACACGCACACACACGCACACACACCCCCCCACCCCCCCCCCCCCCACACACCCACCCACACACACACACACCGCAAACACACTGGGAAAACACACCTACTCCAATCCTTCAGCACATTCACGTTCAACTCATCCCTATCCTCATCCTTCTGACCTCCAACCCCTCTCATCTCGTCTTCATCGACCCCCTTGGTTTGCGTGCATCTAGATCTCTCTTTGCAGGCAACTCATTAATATCCCACAACCTGTGTTTCCGCAAAAGCGTGAACTTTCCAATTATAAAGTTTGAAGCATGTTTTAATTTTCTTCTTCAGGTAACGACGACAACAACAAAATACCCTTGGGTTGATGCAGGGCTGTAATTATAGAAAGATACACTGGTCGTGTACCGCTTACTAGCCAATTACCAGCCTGGATTCCTCTTTGTACTTTGCCCTTGTGGGTCCATTCTGTGGCTCTTCTGACCGTCCAGTGACCTGCTTTGCTTGTCTAAAGTCACTCCCAGGACTCTTAAATGGAGAATGGCGTTTGATGCATGTGTCTGACACAGATGATTGGGTCAAAAGGTAATCAGTAACCATCAATCCAAGGCTGGGCGGTACGGCCTAGAATGTCTATCACTGTATTCTTTTTAGCAAGGACGGTAACGGTATATCACAGTATATATTTGTTTTTTCTTGGAAATTTAGCTCTAAATGATTCTGAAGGGATAAACCACTGGTATGGCAACTGGATGGCAGCTATGACTACTCAACTGTATTACTAGGACATATTACGGAGGTACATAAGAAAATTTGTTGTGTAAAGCTGCAATAAAAAATTGTAGAAAAGATATGCACTTATTTCTTCCCACTGCTGCTCGATGATTCACTTGACGTTTGGGGAGGATGCTTTCATATTCCAGAATATGTTTTGATTTGAGTTGATAGAAAAGATTTCTTGTATTACCAAGTTGGTAATACAAGAAATCTTTTCTATCAACTCAAATCAATTGTGTTGG
>OMKX01062746.1:2322-14098 GCA_900302425.1 Brosme brosme
TGGGTGTGTGTGTGTGTGTGTGTGTGTTGCTCTGGTGTGTGTGTGTGTGTGTGTGTGTGTGTGTGTCTCTGTGTGTCTTTGTGGGTGTGTGTGTGTGTGTGTGTGTGTGTGTGTGTGTGTGTGTGTGTGTGTGTGTGTGTGTGTTTGTGGTGTGTGTGTGTGTGTGTGTGTGTGTGTGTGTGTGTCTGTGTGTGTGTGTGTTGTGTTTGTGTGTGTGTGTGTGTGTGTGTGTGTGTGTACCTGGTGTCTGAAGAAAGTAGTCACCACGCTGCCGTTGATGTAGCTCAACAACAGCCAAACCAGAACCACCACGAGGTTCTTCACTACAGCAGAAGTCAGGGTGTCCCTTACCAAAATCCACTGGGGGGGATAAAAACGTGGACAATTAAATGTTTCCCATGCCAATACAGCCCATTCAATTTAAATTGTATTGAGAGGAAAGGAGAGAGGAAACAAGGGGACATATTAATCACCCCAATATAAATGTTTTCCTCTCTGCCTCTGGTTCTCCGTAAGAGAGAGAGGCTATTTCTGTTCCATTTTTTCTATATTTATTTGACAATATCAGTTGTGGAGCTTACACAAATATAGTTATCAATGTTTTTCAATTATATCATTTAGCATTGTGTGCCTTAGGCCTTTACAGACAGGACAGGTGAAGACAGACAGGACAGTGGAGATGATAAGACAGGACAGGTGAAGACACTAGGCAGGAGAGGTGAAGACAGACAGGAAGTGAAGACAATACGACAGGAGAGGGGAGGAAAAACAGGACAGTGAAGACAATAAGACAGGACAGAGGAAGACCAACAGGATAGTGAAGACACTAAGACAGGACAGGTGAAGACAGACAGGACAATGAAGACACTAAGACCAGACAGGTGTAGACAGAAAGGACATCAAAGACACTAAGACATGACAGTAGGTTGAAGAACAGTATGAATGCACACATGCAGGATGATGAACCACTGATTATTAATTGTTACGAAAGTTATAAAAGAGAGGAGTGGTCAAAGGACAGTATAATCAGACCTGCAGAGAAGTAACGTTGTCTCCAAGCCCGAATGAAGAGTTCATCCTTCAAAAACAGCACCTTGGAGAGAGAGAGGGGAGATACATGAGAGAGAGAGGGGGAAAGAGACATCAAGTAAGAGGGAGAGACAGAGAGCAAGATAGAAATTTATTGAGAGAGAGAAAGAGAGAAATGGATAGAAAGAGAGAAAGAGAAAGAGAAAATTACAGACAATTGATGTTTGCCCTGGCAAACCTTAATGTTTTTTAATGTTTTATCTTGTCAATAAAGTTTTGTTCTGAAACTGAATTAACACGTAATGAGCTTTCAGCAAAGTGCTGGATGCTAAGTTGGGCATTCGGAATGTAGCCAGCCAATGGACGAGAGTTCAGCGCTTTGAACTCCTAATACATGCATTTGAGTTTAGAAATGAAGAAAGCTGTAGCTGTTGGATTACGTTGGTTTAACAACCGTTTATTTAATATGAAGTGGGATAAATACGATGATGAGGAGCACCTTAGAGGCATTTTCAACAACAACAAAGATGGCTGCCGCTGCCTTTGAAGCTTTTGCTGAGAAGAAATATGTTTTTTCGTCGCCCAATGCTGCTTCACCTGTTTCATTGCTACGATTGGTTGTAGGCCTATCCAATCGTGTCCAGAGGCATTTTGGTCTGCCCTTGTTGGTGACGCCCTTCAGAAATCGAGAGGTTCCAGACTAATTGCAGTTTGCAATTCGTCTGGCGAAGCCAGGCTACGTCAACGCTAGGTTTGGCTTCAATGCTCACCTCAATAGGAAATCATTGACAATGCTGGCCATGCCTAGGCTGAAAGCTCAATATGTGTTGACTGCTTGAGAGAGAGAGAGAGAAACAGAGAGAAACAGAGAGAAACAGAGAGAAACAGATGGACTGAGAGAGATAGACAGAAGGTTCAGGGACTAACTTGATTTTAATGACCTTTTTCAAATTCTAGCTCTTTTATCCTGCTCTGCATCTACAACAGTATTCAACTTTATTTGCTAACAAAACTGTGGAATCTGTTACATCAGGATTACGTCTCCACTGAATCAAGAGAGAGATGGAGAGAGACGGATAGATGGAGAGAGCCAGAGATGGGTTACATCGCAAAGGTTAGAGCCTTCCCGTACCTGATCACCATTCACCCCACAGCCCCATTAATAGTGATATTAGAAACAACAATGATAATAATAATGAATAATAATAATAGGTACTCCAATGCTCCTACACCTAGTGTTCAACCAACCAAAGCGAGAACATGTCACCCCACTCCACATCGCACTTCACTGACTCCCTGAAACTGCCAGCATTAAAATCGTTGATGCTGGGGTTATCCTCCTTACCAAGTTCCTTAATCTGTAACCTCCACTGCATGGACCTAACTCACACTCGAGACTCTTCCTATGTGGTACCTGGATAATGGAAAGAGCCACCTGGCTCCATAACGTCTGTCCCTCTCAACCTTCATTACATCTCTTCTATATGCTCTTCTATTATTCTGTTGCGTTGTTTTAATTAACCAATTCACTTATAGACAATGATGGATCACAAACCTTTTTTTTTTTTTATCATTTCTGAGTCCTATATTTCTGGTGGCCCCTAGATTTAGTTTTTCGTTCTGGTTTAATATTTAATTGTTCAAACTCACTATTGCATTGCACTGGATTAATAAATTACATTTTATATAAATATACATACCGGTATATCGATTTTTGCAAATGAAACAAAAAAAGCATTACAATTGAATGAAGAACAATAATAATAATGAAACAACACTATACGCACTCTAAATAAAAGAGTTTGACCCAAACATGAATAAAACATCTGTTTGTTGAACGAGATACATTTATTTCCTTGTTTTTTCTTATTCTTTTTCTTAATACATTTAAAAGCCGGCAAAAATAAATATATGAAGACATAATCAAGTGGTTCTCAACTGGTTTAGCCTAAGGACCAACATGTGTCATTAGTCATTTTCTATGTCAATGGTCATCACCCCAGTAAAATGTGACCAATATTGCATTAATCAACAATGCCTTCATGTAGGCCTTCTACTGTTAAAAACATGGTGCAAACAAAAAGCTGCAGAAATTGGGGCTAGCTCAATGAAATAGTGAACCATTGAAACATGAATTCACATTGAAACATTAGTTAATTCATGGGCTTCTTTCTGTAGATTAAGGTTTGGCATATGCTCTGTGACCAACTCAAAAATGCCCTCGCGACCCACTCATTGATCGCGACCCACCAGTTGAGAATCACTGATCTTAATAATTTGCTGAATGTAGTTTTAAGATATATATACCACATATAATTCAGAACTAAATTTGTAATATTTAGTATTTATATTAAACTTGTATAATATATTGTAATTATTGTTATTATTATTATGTATAATTATTATTATCATGATAAGTAGTAGTATTTGTAGAGGTAAATTGTTAGGATACACTTTAGACTTACAAAAAACACATTTTGTCAAAATGTAGTCTTATTTTAGCACCTCAAATGATGCACAGCAATGTGTATTGAGTAAATATTTAAATATTTTCACACAGCTCATAGAGAAAGTTAACACAGATTACCTCGACTTTACCGCAAGGTTCGCCTCTCCCCCACTCACCTGTGGCCTGAGAAGACAGTCACCTGGCAGCTAGACACCTTTTATACATAACATAGCTGAGAAATCACCGTGGTGACAACAGTATGCGAAATGACAACTGTTAACTGTTGTCCTGAAACAGCTGTAGTATTTCACCAGTATTCAGCATCAAACAATGTTGCCATAATCAAAGTATTAAACAGTTTGTCCTGAAACAGCTTTCATATTGTACCAGTATTCACAACATTTCCATGTTTCCATAATTATAGTATTAAACAGATGAATACATATAATCAGTTAACAGTAACAATTGTACAAGTGGAATTTTAAATATATGGTGTTAACCATCAACCAACAGTTTTATATTGCCATGCAATAGAATATTAAATATGTAATAAATAATTAATTTGTTAAATCATTTAGTTTAATAAAACTCCAGATTATTGTAGCAAAATATAAAACATATTAACCCAATGTTTCATTTATTTATTTACATTGTTAAAAAAACAAATATAGCAGTTTAAGCTTTCTTCAAATAAAATAAAAATAATGTATTTGAACCTTCAGAATACTCCTAAAATCATACAAATATAACCAGGTCAGAAATGTGATGTGAGAGGTTAATTTAGTATTAGTATTTTGAGTGAAAACCTAAATATCACCACACTGAGAGAGTGAATTAATTTGTCTGGGCCAGCATTTCATTGCCCCTATAGCAAAACGTCTGAATCCCTGCAGAGTGGAACTGTAGTTTGTATGGAGCACACATGTGGTATGTTTTGAGGACTGCTTGAGATTAATTAATCTCAGAACTCAGTAGCAAAGTATTTATATATATTATTTTAAACAAATCTGAGAACTGCTTCTGGGGGGAGGCTACCTCGCTCCTGCGCCGGAAACAAGATTCTAAGAAAAGCCCCCCATTTTCTGGGGCGTTGTAGTGAACAAACAAAACAAACACCAACAAACACTAATATCAGCCCACTGTCCCATATTCGTTGGTGGTTGTTGGATGTTGTCAGAGGAAGTCTCTTATTGGTGAACATGTTGAATCTGTGTAGGCCAACTTCAGCAAACATTCTTTAGTTTGGTGTTGGTGTTTGCTGAGGCAGTGTGCAAGCACTTAAGAAATGCAGCATCGAACAAGCAATGTGTGCGCGCCCTGCACCAACGTGCAGAGGTCAGAGGATTAAAACATTAACTTAAATTATTATTATTTTAAGGGATACAGAGCAACAGGCAAAGGCAGGAGTAACAGCCTACCTGCAAGAAGATGCACTAGATGGAGACAGTGACCAACTCGCAAACGAGAACCGCTTTCCGTTAATGCCCAAGATAGCGAGTAAATATTTTTGTATATGTTTGTTGAAGCAAGAAAAGGCGAATATGCTGGTGTTCTTGGCCAGAAACCTATAGGCTATGCTATTATACTATTTACATTTTGTACTTCTCCAGTGGTTCCCAAACTTTTAACAGTCATGTACTCCCTGAGACATTCTACATCCTACTGAGTACCCCCAGCACCACCGACAGCTCACTATAATGTTTTTTTGTAATTCTGCTGCATTAACAAAAAGTAAACACACACATATATAATATAGCAACATAACATATAAATATATGAGACAGAATAACCAATACACATAACCACATAACAAGGTCAACAAAATTGGTCAGTATCAAACTGGACTATAGCCATAAACTGTACTGTACCTGCCAATTTGAACTGGACTATAAGGAATATAGTGGACTACAAAACTGTAAATCTGTAAAAAATGAACACATGCAATACAACCTGTATACCTGTATCGATAATTCTGTAAATATCCTCAATATCCACTTTACTGTAAATAGTACCATTCGTTTACCCACTGTATACACACACATTGCACAATTTAACACATAATGCCTCACCTCACCACTGATTAATGTGAGGGATGTGCTTGAATGGCCTCGCACAACACTGCAATGTGGGTTGTATTGGAGACAGTTTCAGTTTTATATCGTTGTCCACACATAGTCTGTGACTGTACTTTTTCTTCATGCTGGTGAGAGCTGAGAACCCAGTCTCACATAGGTAATTTGTTGCAAAGGGCATCAAAGTCTTAATGGCATGATTTGCCAATACGGGATGCTCTCTGCGCGCAAGGCAATCCAGAAATCTGGCAGCACCTTCTGATTGACCTCAATTTTCATTGCCCCGTTCGTGGATATCTCAAGGAGGCTCTCTCGCTCAGACATAGGTAGTTGGCATGAGTTGGTAGAAGAAAAGGGATGACGAATCCAGTTATCTCTGTCGTCTGTTTCGGGGAAGTACCTGCGTCATTGTGCAGCCAGCTCGCCGAGGTGTTTCTCTACGTCACATTTGACACTGTCTGCAAGTCTGAGTTTGTTTGCACACACAAAATCGTGCAATGATGGGAACACTTGAGTGTTGTTCTTGTCCCAGCTTTTTAATCATGGCCTCAATTTTGTCCCGCACATTTAATATCATTGCTGAGAGGCCCTGCAGTCAGAGATTCAGTTCATTCAGGTGAGTAAAAATATCCCCCAAATAGGCCAACCTTGTGAGCCACCTGTCTAGTAGTCCAAAAATGTCCTTCCTGGTTGTCCTGGTTACCAGCGGTTTGCAGAAGAGGATGTCTTCTTGAATTGACCCCCCATGAATATACCTGACGATACCAATAGCTGAGCCAGGCCCGCTACATCAGTTGATTCGTCCAACTGTAATGCATAGAATTCACTGGCTTTTATGCGAAGTAGTAGCTGTTTCAAAACGTCTGCTGACATATCGCTGTGTCGTGACACAATGTTGTCTGATAAAGGCATCTTCTGAAAAGTCTGTCTGGCCTTTTCCCCCAACATTTTCTCAGGCATGACCATAGCAGCGGGGACAATGATGTCCTCAACAATAGCGTGAGGCTTGCCTGACTTTGCCACTCTATAACTGACCATGTAAGACGCTTCTAGACATGCCTTAGTAATAGTATCTGTCGCTGTTAGACGTTTCTTAGTGTTAGAAAGTTGTCTCAATTGGCGCTCTGTGGCTTGTTTTTCAAATGTTCATGTTTCGCTTCTAAATGTCTGCGCAAGAGAGAAGGTTTCAAACAGTTATGAGACAGAACCTGTGCACATATGTCACACAGAGGCTGAGGGAAGTCCTTTCTCCTAGTGTAAGTGAACCCCATAGTAATATAGTCTTCGATATATTTGCGTCTCTTTCAGACTCCAACCTCCCTGTCAATTTGGTGTTTTCCTGGGGCAGGGGTCTGTGGCTTGTGGACTGCTTCGTCATCACTTTCTATATTGGTGTCAGCTTGGCTAGCAGCACCAGTAGAGCTACAGCAAGCATCAGAACTGGAGATAATACCTGTATGACCTGAGCAGCTGCTCCCAACAGCAGGGGCTTCATTTGTAGTACCAGTGCAATTTTCTGTTGCCACTCAGGGTGCGGGATGAACTTTTTAAGCCATTTATCCATTATTATATATTTTTTCATAAAGGAGAGGTGTAAAACAAGCTTACATGTCTGCGATTAAAAAGAGCATGTATAACGGAAATTTTGTTTTCCTTATATATTCGTGCTAAATTCAATTCAGCGCAAACTTTCTTTAGACCGTGCGAGAGCGAGCAAGCAAGCGAAACGACAATGAGAGAGCATGAGAGGAAGCTAGAGAATACTTCCATCACAATAGGCCTACATCTAATCATAGTATGGGGCAAATATAACGAAAAGATCAACTTAAAATGGGGTCGGCTTAGCTCAGGAGGTAGAGCGGGTTGACTTGTAACCGGAAGGTTGCTAGTTCCCCGGCTCCTCCTAGCTGAGTGTCGAGGTGTCCCTGAGCAAGACCCTAACTGCTCCCGACGAGCTGGCTGTAGCCTTGCATGGTTGACTCCGCCGTCGGTGTATGAGCCGTTGTAAGGCTCTTTGGATAAAAGTGTATGCCCTAAAAGGAAATTTAGCCGATTCAAGTTTACAATTGTGGCTTTTTCATGGCAGCACCCATCACTCAAGATGCCTTCCCGTTCGCTTGCATGCACTCAATCGCCAAAATAATTGTCATTTAAAAATTAAACCAGTGATGATCATACTGTCCAGTTAGTATTTATCACTTTTCGATTTTTCTTATTTTTAACATAATTAATAGATTGTGTAGACGGGATTATGTTCAGAGAAATGCACTCCAGCAAAGTTTACAAACCTGCGCGATTCACACACTTTCAGTTATATTGTAGCCTAATTTATATTCTATGAACATTATCCCTTACATATTAGACATTGTGATACTATTATTTTGTTACACTAGGGTGCATGCATTTATTTTTGGTACTGAGACTGCAATCGGCTTTTCAACAGGACTGTTTGGGAGGGTAAATCACTGATTTATTATGCGTACACCCTAGATTGATCCACGTACTCATGGTGGTATGCGTACCCCACTTTGACAATAGTGGCTCTAGGCATACTTGCACTGCACAATACAATTGCACTATATTATTGTGTATAAGATTAAGCTTTTAAACATTGGAAAATTTCGTTCTTTTGAATCCAAATTTCGTTACATTTTGAATTTTTATTTTGTTTCAAAAGAGTGTTGTGAAGACGTCGCCATCTGTTACATCTGTGTTCATGTTCAATATTCTGTTATTTGTTCTTTAAAAGCGTTTGGTACGAACATATAGCCTACTTTGAAACTAATGTCTTCTTTTTCTGTTCCAAATAACAACCCTTGACTGGGATGTTTTTACGTGAACGCGATGGGACAGGGTCTACTACAGACTGACATATTTATATGAAATTATCTCTTCTAATATTTCATTAGTTTGATCATATCGCCCCGATATTATCAACTCCTAAATAATTTCAAACTATATATACCACCCCGTAAGCTGTGCGCAGCCTTTGCGCTGCAGGGTAGGCTGTAAAACATGGTGAAAGAAAACGCAGGCTATGAGTATAGATACACATATCAGTGTTTCCAATAACTAGGATTTATGGGATGAATTTGGATAAATTTGCCCCCGCTCAAGTAGATTTTTTCTATTTTTGTATTTTTTTTTAAGTTTGTCAGCGACATGCAGCGGAGTGTGTCATGTCGCCGTGCGAGCAGACCGGTAGGTTTCGAGCCCCTCCCCTCTCCTCCCGTAACAGTGAGTGAATACACCAGGTCAGTGCTACAGGGTGCGTTTCCACCTGTGCCAGGTAGCTTCAATTACAATTTACGGGGTGTTTTACACTGTAAAAGTAGTCACCACAGCGCTGTTTTTCCGGCAATACAAATAACAAAACCAATTGCCTTGGCATCGGCAACTTGAGATGATCGACGATTTATTCCATTTATGGTCGATAGAATCGACAAGCGGCCCATCCCTAGTGTACCGTTGTCGTATAGAGGGAATGTCTTGCGGAAGCATTGTCAAGTCCAATGCTTAGCTCATACGCCTTCAGTAGTTTACCAATATAATGCAAGGGGGCGCATATGCATGTGACATTTTTCTATTATTAAACATCAGACACCACGGTTGCTACGTCTTCATCCATTCTCAGAGATCGTGAGAACCATTGATGTGGTACAAATCTTAAACCATGTGCATGTGCACATCAAGCCAGGAGCTCTCGTAAACCTCCCCTAAGTTTAAACAGGCTGAGATGGTTGTTAGCATGTTGTGCCGTTCATTTAAACAGATGTCTTTTATTCAACGTTCAAAAACCGTTGTAGAATCTTGATATTTATCTTGTGTAAACAGGGCCATATTCATATTAATACTAGTTATCTGTATAATATTTTAGTGCATTTGCACAGATGTACGAATTAACCTGTCACTGTATATTTCTGGATCGAAGACTTAATAGTTATTTAGAAGCTGACTGTGTGATTGTCATGACGTTTTGTTTGTTTGTGCTAACTTTACACATCAGGTATCTCCTGAGATACCTCAGGAACATCTTATCTCTTACTCCATAAACTATGGGGCTTAGGAACCGTGGCATGATGTGAATGAAGATGTAGCAGGCGAAGACAATGGCAAGTTTTTGCCGGGGGAAAAGCTTGATTAAGGCCGCCAGAAAAATGGGCTGTATGTAAGTCATCATGCAGAGCAGGAGCTGGAAGCCATGCAGAAGAAGAGTGTTCCTCGCCTTCTTCACATCCGCGTTGGCCGCCTTGGCCGCGAATATAACATTGAAGTAGGTGTAGAACAAGGTGAGCCAGACCACAACCAGACAGATAATGTGGGAGGTGTTCCTCTTCTTGATGCTGCTCCTGAAGACCAGGTCCCGCATGCAGTACGCCCTGGTCTGGAAGAAGCTTGGAGGCTCCACTATCATGAGGAGGAAGATGTCGGGTAGGATGGAGATGGCACTCGCCCCCCAAATCAGACCAATCATGGTGTAGGTTCTCTTCACAGTGCAAATCTGTACGTAGCGCAGAGGGAAGCACACGGCTACATAGCACTCCAATGCCATGCTGGCCAGGTTGAAAGGGGAGTTGAAGGTAGTGAAGATGGTGATGACCAGCAGGAGGCAGCAGAAAGAAACGTTGATGGTGGAGAAGATGTACCAGATAACGTAAAGAAGCCCAGAAATCGACAGCTGGATTATGTCGTTGACCACCATGTGGATGAAGAGGATGTATCGAGGGTTCAACCTAAAGATCTGCAGGAGAAAGAGGTAGTGTAGTGACAATTATAAATCAAATGCAATCACGTTATGAGATGATGTGCACTAGTCTAGTTACTAGGGTGTTCGTCTCCCAGAAAAAGGTTCTTGTTTTGATCCCTGGTGTCTTCAGTCTACCTGTAGGCATCCTTGAGCAAGATGTCTTAAGCTTACATGCTCCTTAATGACCTGTTGCTTTATTCATTGTCCTACCCCTACTACCTATGCTTAATAACCTGTCTCTGTTTTCACTGTCTAACCCAGGGTTAGGCAACCTATGGCACGTGCGCCACAACGGGCACGCCAGGGCATTTACACTGGCACGCGGAGCCATTTCAAAATATATATATTTTCATGTAATTGAGTAACCACAAACCGGGATAATGTACAATGGTAACAAAATAATAATTTGTTTTGACATAATCCTGAACTAATTAACTAGGCTCAAACTACACAATTGTTTTTAACAGCACGCACGCGCACAGACAATTTACGGTTCTACCGCCCTCACCCCTTCATCTGATCAGCAGACAAGCAGGAGCTGATACTGCTAGCTCACTAGCTATCTATTTTGTTTTATTACATCTAAGTTGATAATGGCAGTAGCTAAAAGAAGTAGGCTGTTTAATAGTCGCCTGTTTCACCCTTTTTGGATAAACAAATTCAGATTTATTTCACGAAAGGACCGAGCTGTGTGCGCACTTCGCTGTGCAATTGTTTTCTGTCGAGCTTCCAGTGTACGACGTAGCCTACTTTTGAAACAAGACACAAGAACTAAGAAGGTGAGGCGGATGGAGTTGAATCAATCAAGAAAGCAATGGCCCAGTAGGAGAAGCAAAGCAGTGTTTTTACAACCATATGTGCCGGTAAAAATCACGATACAGAAGGCAGCTATGAAGACGCGCAGTGCATTGCTAAACACGGGAAGCCATTCTCTGGAGAATATGTAAAGGAGGCTTTCCTCAGCAGTTCAGAGGTTATATTTAATTCATTACCAAACAAAGTCATAATCATCTCCAGGATTAAAGACATGCTTGCGAGAACTGTAGAAAGGCTCATTACTGATTTGGCTGAAAAATGTATAGCACCATCAAACTCTTGCATTGAAAGGTGTGTCGCTGTTCAGTGTAGCTGAAAGCAGGGACAGGGATCGCACTAAATCGGTAAGATTGAATATATTTTCTTTTGTGCCCAGGGGTCTCATTTATAACCGTTGCGTACGCACAAAACGGGGCTGAAAGTGGCGTACGTGACTTTCCACGCCAAGGTTGTGATCTATAAAAAACAAACTTGACGGGAGAATGTGCGCAGCCCTAAGCAAACTCTGACCCATGCGTACGCATGGTTTGGAGGAAAAGGAGAATTGGCGACACAGACGGTGTGCTGGTGAACTGAAGTCAGACTGAAGAAATGTAGAGTGAGAAGAACGATTATGTTTTGTCATCGCCCTTCATAAGTTTAATTTCAACCCGTATCATGCGT
>OMKX01062772.1:0-11707 GCA_900302425.1 Brosme brosme
AGGCTAGAGTGGTAAAAGGGTGGTGGGCAGAAGGTAGAGTTGGAGGTTTATGGTAATATAGACTCCCGTCACAGTTAAGACTTTAAGGCCTTCTCGTGTTGAAAACACATTCACTCTAAGCTCCTGCATTATGGTAACCCCTGCTTACTGACTTTGTGTGAATCACAACACCACAACAAACTGTAAGTATCACAAATGCACCCAAGTCTATTTTCTTTCAGGTGAATTACTACATTTCCATACAGGTCCTACAAGATGAATGTATATTGAAACCTGAATGGTTCTGCACTGAGAGGAAAATTATGCATTGTTTTGTACATTGGTTGGAAGGAGTTTTTTAATCTTCATTCCAATGTGACTTTGAGGTGCCGAAGGAGAGCTATTGGCTATTGGTCAGTTTGATCAAATCTGAAGGTCGAAAGCTTTGAGCCATACATAAACAGGACAGTACCAATACTATTTATTCGGATAGGGGTTTACCATCTTGGACGTTGGAGTTCAAACCGTTCAGCTAGGAGTCAAACACCCTACCCACTACACTATCCTGCCCCAGTACATTTGTAATGCTCTGATATGAATCTGATGAGAGTAAATCATGTTAGCAAAAAATCCACCTCATATACCCTTGACATTTCATGTTTTTTCAGTTTCCCTCTGGGTCTCTGAGGATTGTTTTAAAGATGGGCGAGCATAATCTCCCTACAAAATACTGATGAATCACCGAATCACCGAATCTGCAACACAGAGAATTAAAGATGTAATTTTCAACAAATCTTATTACCATCGCAGAAGATGGGGATTTACATGGGACCAAAGTAAACTACCATGCCGATTAGCATGGGAATGTGCAAGGTAAACCAAGCGTAGATATTGCTAGCTTTGGGGATTCTACTATAGGTATTTCTTGCATCAGTGAACCTAGCTTAGGTGTACCTGACCTATCAAGTCTAGCATATGTAAGGCGAGATTAGCTAAGAATATTAACGTAGATTATGCTAGCATGGGTGGAGCTAGTGAAGGTGAACCTACAATAGGTACACCTAGCCTTTGTAAACCCAGACCCTATAATCATAACTATTTCTCTTTGTCTCTCAGTCCCATCGATTATCGGTCAAATGGTCTCCTTTTCCCTTTCCACTAAAGTCGTAGTTTTTTTGTTCTGTGCCTCGGTTTATCCCCACACACCACACATGTCCTAAAGATGTTTAATAGCAGGGCGCTGTCTTTAATATGTCTCCTACAGTAGCCCCCTGTGTGTTGTGGTGGTGTTAGTGAAAAGCCAGGTTAAGTTATGATGCTGCTGATGGAAGATGGCCTCTAGCACTAGTGTCCGTCTTCACTGCACATGTCTGTAGGGAGATGAAAGTCTGTTTTGAAACACTCCCTCCTCTGCTGATCTTGTATAATTCTTTATTTCAGACCCAGGAGGATCCATATCAACACAAACAAAATAAACAAATAACCAAACACAGAGTAAAAAAAAAAAAATACACAAATTCACAATATTCAGTGCCGAGCATACAGACATGATCGCCAATGGTTCCACAGTCTGTATCTCTGGTAGCCAGTAAATGGCCTTTCTTTAGACCAAAGCCAACTCCTCCTGTTTTACCAGTAGATCCACATAACGGTGGAGTCTCAATCTGTAATGAATAGAGCAGTAGATTAAATATATTGTAGGTCAAATCAAGTCTAGTTATCTCAGCTCACAACCTGCAGATGAACCACTGAATAAGAGGGGTGAATTTATGTGTCTGATATTTGAGCTTCTTTGTTACGAGCACACCAGAACTCTCCGGTTCTCAGGGACCGGTCTGCTTCGTGTTTCCCGGTTTCCATCCGAGCATGTTGAAGCCACTTTTAGTTTTCATGCTCCAACTAGCTGGAACAAACTTCCACTTATAAATCACTTTCAAACCTGTACCGGTTGAATAAGAGGTTCTATTCTAGATGTTATTTTCTATACTCTCTTCCCGTCTCCTGACCTGTACCCTGTGAAAAGGAGGTTATACTTTCGATGATACTATTCTATACTCCGTCTCTTGACCTGTACCGGTTGATTTCCCCGGTGGCTCGGGGGCACGGTGGATGCCACCCGTTGCGCTTGTGATTTAAAATGAACAGCGGCACAACATGGAGGAAACGACCGCGTGGAAGATACCAATGACTGGAATGACTTCAGGGGAGAGTGGCCTTGAAGCACATCTGAGTCACCACCCCACCCGTTGGCCCTATGGGCCACATATATCCTCAGTCTCTGCTCTCTTTATCCAAACCGCCACCCATCTCTGCACCCCCACCTCCTGGCTTCTGTGTTCTGCTCATAGCTTATTAGAGTGGTTCACAGGATTCAACCCAACAACCGCCAGCACCTACCATTATCATTGCCATAAAAGCAGAGGGAAGCAAAACGTGTGAAGGGGGTGTACAGAGAGATGTGTTTATTCACAGTACCAAGGAGTAGACATCTTGATGGACTTTGTGAAGAGAATACAATGAGTGAACCAGGCAAAGAAGCACAAAACACATTGGCAAGAATAAGTTCAAGGCTAAAAGCTAATTGGTGGAAAGGATATTGAGATGAAGTTCACTGGAGAGTATGAATATGTTCCTACATATTGCTGTCCTGGTGGCTGGACTTGGGGGTTCAATTTCCACTGGGACCAGGCATGATAAGAACGTATGGGTCTTGTAGGGAGGCTTTGGGTAGAAGCGCCCACCAAATAGCACACACAACACAACGTATGTGGTAAGAGAAAAAACTGGTGGAGAGAAGCATATGGTCCTGACATCTGGTGTTTTCCACAATCGGCTGTCCACTCAACACCCCATCTTTAATCACAACATGGATCACCTTGAAACACATCGACTTTCAACTGCGGGGCTGCTGTGTCCCAACCCGCCACTAACCCTGTAGGTACTACACCTTGTAACCACCCAGGTAGAAATCCGACCTGCGCGCCTATGCTACATGTCAATCGTCTTAACTCTCATGGCGATAAAGGCCCAAAAATACCATAAATATTTAAATACACAAAATTCAATACACTGTGTGCAAGACTGAAGTACATGCCGTTCCTTCCCTGTAGCTAGCTGCTAATTCAGGCAGGTGGTGGATTGTACGCTAGCAGCTAATTCAGGCAGGTGGTGGAATGTACGCTAGCAGCTAAGCCAAACCCCCTGCTGCTACGCATTGATTTTATATAGCGGCGGCAACATAGCATTGATGAAAAGATATTTGCTTTAGTTTGCATTGTTTGCGATGCTTGTCTGTGTGAGTAAATACAACACCTGAACGCCTGGGTTTTTCTAAATAAATAAACTGCTGAATGTCATACTGGAATCCTAACGCTTATTTCTAGCATTCCAGAGTTCTGAAATAGACTTATTACTTGCTGTGGGTCGTAATAATAATAGAGATAGAGCTAATGTTACGCTCAATTACGATATAAATAAATGTACATCGAAAGAAGAGAGTGGGCTACCTTTTCTAAAGAAAGAATGGGAGAGACAGCAGAGATGTTTAGGAAGGTTTGGAACAGCTTGAGAAAGATGTGTAAGAATGGCTTTAGTTATGAAGTACTTTTAACAATGCAATCTCAAAGTGCTGTTTAGGGGTCATAAAACAGTATATTAATGACACAAACCCAACAACAACCATTGCTAGCATTTGAAAGCTTTTCTGAGGTAGATGATGATTGGGATTCTTTCAATATAAATAGTGAAAGAAAGAGAAAGATGGAGGTTGATAAAGAGAGCTTTCATTTGAGTGGATGCCAGAGACAAATGGGAAGAATGTAACGATCAATAGAGATACGTTCCGATATAAAAGTTTCAGTTTAATCAATTATTCATTCTAATGTGTTGTGAGAAATATGTTTTATTCTCTATTTGTTGCTTATTTATCTAGCATAGTGCTTAGTCAACATGTTTGTCATGATAATAAAGTAGGTGTAATTGGTTTTAAAGGGATTTTAGGAGAGAGCTATGAACAACAGAGTAAGAACGATTGTGTAGGAAAGAGATAGTGTCTCCAGAGCAGGAAACTTAATTAAACACTTTATTCTTAATTAAAGATTTTCTTCCATCTGTCTGCATGAAGCGTTTTGTGAATTAGGGAAGAATTAAAGGGAGGAGAGGAGCGAAAGAGGGCCAGTGAGATAAAGAAAGATAGATGGGGTGGAGAACAGGAAGGAACACGGTAGGTGTGAAACGGAAGGAGAGATAGGAGAGGAGAGATAAGAAGGATGGATGGAGAGAAGGGGAGGAGAGATGGTACTTAAATTATACTGATGAAAGTTAAAAGCTGCAGAATATTTTTTTCAAACTTGCTGAATTGTTGTTGCAGTTGTACGTTGTTAGCATTGCTAAATTAACAAGGTACAGCCGAACTCTAGAGCCCAAAAATATTTATTTGAGGGTGAGCTGTTAGTGTATCTTCTGTTCTTACTTTGTTTATCATCCTGCTTATGGCAATAACTGTTTAAACTTTTTGAGTTGACGCTAGAATTTATTTGTGTCCTCTAAAACATTCTTTTAAAAAAATCGAAATGTTTCAGAAATCATTACAATAATCTTTTTCATTTGGACAGTTCTTTGATTGTAATGCATTTTTAATATTAAAATCAATCCTTTGAGCTGTACCAGATTGGTACAGTGGTAGAGTGTGTAGAATATTAACTATGCTTTTTATAGGTATACTGAAGGACACTGTAAACAAAGCCAAGCTTATAGCATACTTAAGCTAAATGTTTTTATGATGGAAGCTGGCTAACTAAGCTAAAACAAACATAACACTACGTTATAGTTAGCTCCAATTGTATATTTGTAAATCATGTATTACCTCCAGACAAAAAGTTTTAGGAATCGTTTAGCAGTTGCCAATGCCTTTAACTTTTATTTTTCTTATGTGTTTTAGATGGACTGCAATTAAACGCAGTTTATCGTCACATTACATTACAAGAGTCAGAAACGGACACCTTGCCGTGTTGTTTTCAAATTGGTTATTACGTGACACGCCGGTATTAAAAACACACCCTGCTAACGTAGCGCAAGTTAGTCTGTATAAGTGATTCCCATACATTTGAGGAAAGCAAGAAAGAATCTATACATATTTCATTCTAGTTCATTAACTAGAAATATCACCCTCAGCAAGTACTCTTGTTTTGGTGGCACAGACAGATGAATATTCTACGCTAGTGTAGTGAGAACCAGATGCTGTGGTAGATATATAAACAGTATGTAAATAACTGTTATGAACTCAGTGGGTGGCACAAAAGCCGCAATGAAAAAACAAACCATTAAATTCACAGCAAACTAAAAGCCATCCAAAAGAGACTCAACCTCCCATGGCTCGAGAAAGACATATACAGAGCAGGCGCTGACTTTTAGGTCGATTGTTGGAATTGCACAGACTTTAAATGAAAGATGTTATTAACATTAATATGGATTGGAAGGCGGAGAAAACAGTTTGTTTCATTATTTGTTCGTTTTTTTTTTGCTTACATATTTGTTTTTTTCGGCGCCACAGTGT
Source organism: Brosme brosme (assembly GCA_900302425.1). NCBI lineage: Eukaryota > Metazoa > Chordata > Actinopteri > Gadiformes > Lotidae > Brosme > Brosme brosme. Next base: position 5,534 of record OMKX01062772.1, read on the forward strand.
TTATTTTTGCGTCCAGCCTGTAGAAAAGGCTTAAAGTAAGGATTTATTTGAAAAGTTAATGTTCAAGTACTTGTCGTATTAGAATTAGGTAGTGTACATGTTCTTATATTCAAAATTACTCACCTTTTAAATATTATGAATGTCAAATGTCATAAAATGTAAAATATGAACGAAAACCAATTATTTAAAATAATGACAAAGACCGTGGGTCTATTTCAAATTAGTTTGGTGTAATAATCCCTAACTTTGAAATGTCGGTGGAATGTCAATGTTGTTGGACGTTAAGCGTTCTCCCGGCCATCATTATCTTGTCATTGTCTTTGTTTGTTCTGTAAACCCCTGTGGACTACGGCGTTGGCACTAGGATGTCAAAACCAGCAGAGCGGGGGCCCCTGTGTCCGTCCTGTGATGGGGGACTCACTCAGCGCTCCACTGAAAATGCTGCGTCATGTCCCCCTCAGTGACACGTCACCTTGCCCTTAAATGAGCTGCACAGGAAGCGTTCAAAAACATTTCTTTGTACATTGAAAACAATCGATGCGCAAGGAGTGATGTCATTTCTTGGGTGAATGTGGATGTGAGTTGTCGCCAGCGTTCGCAACTGGGAATGGAGCCTCTGCAGTTTCTTCTGCTGGGACGGTGCCGCCTGACGCACCTTGTCTGTTGAACGGCTTCCATTGATTATTATGGCAGCGCTTCCCAGCAGAATTAGAAGTTGATGGAGCGCTCATTCGAAGTGATGGCTCGGGTGGAGCTGAGGGGTAACTCTGAACAGGTTTCCGTGTTACTAGAGATACAACCAATATGTTTCTTATGCTCCGAGACCCGACCACCCCGGCCATCTGCACTCCTGCCCATACCATAATAACTGTGCTGACAGCCCACGTTTAAATGGCAAAATAGACACATTCGTGGATAGGTCGATGAGTGACAGATGATACAAAATATGTAAGGCAAGTCATGGGTGTGGTTTGTTTTACGGTATTGGGCCCCACCTAACCCACAGATGCAGTTCATTACCTCTTAGCGCTTCAACCCCGACCACACCCCATTCCTCCAGTAAAAACTTAAGTTAATAACATCCTTCGGGAATGATGGCTTTCATTAGCTCAACGAATTCTGAACGTGTAACGTACCCTAAAATACATAACAACTGTACTCTTGTCTCTGCTGCAGTCAGGGGGGGATACAGGTCAAGGTCAGAGATGGATAGGTCGAAGCCAAACAGGGGCTTTTATTTTGTCTCTGCCCTAGAGTGAACTCATGGAGAGCGTGTTGTCAGCGCTTGGGGGGAGGGGTTGGGGGTTGTCAAGAGGGCTTTTATTGTGACACATACCAGAGCCTGCTGAAGCCTTGCCAGCTTGGCTCTGCCTGGCCGTGACATTCCTCTTGGCACAACCAGAGCGGGAAAGATTTTAAAACGCTTCTTGAAGCCCCGATGAGCCGAATTATGGCTAATTAATCACCAGCCTGCCACGGCTTATTAAGAGTGACAATGGCCCATCCATCGCTGACGGCGCCTCGCTCTCTCTCTGGAACTCTCTTTCTCCCTCTCGGTCTCTCTCTGTGTCTCTCTGTGTCTCCCTCTGTCTCTCTGTGTCTGTCTGGCGATTTCTGTAACTGTCTCTCCTATCGTTCTGTCTCCATGTTACCTTCTCTCTCTGACTTCTCTCTCCATGTCTCTCTCTCCATGTCTCTCTATCCATGGCTCTTTTATCTCCGTCTCCCCCTCTCTGACTTGCCTCTCTTCATCTCTCTCTGTGTGTCCCCTCTCTACTCTCCCTAGCACACACACACACACACACACACACGCACACACACTTCTATCCCTCTTTCTAACCGCAGCCCCCAATCCCTCTCTCTATGATGACGAGAGAACCAGAGGACAGTTTATGATAATAACTCTGCACCACTATATCTGGTCCATGTTCATGGTCAGCATTCCTTCATAGTAAGCGTTCCTCATCAACCACAAGTGAAGGACCAGTACCTCTGAATGAAGACATGGTCTCCGCGTCAGAACGTGTACGAATGTTAGAGGGTCCATTTTGTCGGTCTGTCTAGATCGCTTCTTCTCAGTCCTGTGATGGAACATGTTTGTACACATGTACAAATACGTGGTCCATATTAGCAATCATAGTTCACTAATGGTAGGTACGTTTTGTAAGAACTGGGCCATATTTCTCTGAGTAGTTCCCTGAAATTACCATATGCTTTAATGATGTGAATATGAGTTCACTATTTGAATTCATGAATACTATTTACTACTTATGACTATTAGGTAATTTAGACGGCGCTTTTATCCAAAGGGAATTATAATTTAATGAGAAACATGTCATTGATATTTGGAGCAGGTAAGGGCAACTTGCTCAAGGATGCATACAGGAATATTACAGACATATTAATATTATGTCCTATGTTTCGCAAGTTTATTTTAGTATTCTATAGTATTATAATTAATGCTGGATTGGGTGAGATTTGTTTTTGTGTCTTACACTACGATCTTCAAAGTCTCTCTCTTTCTCTCTCTTCCTCTTTACTCCATGTTCCGTGCCTATCTCTCGCCCATGAGCAGAGAAGAGTTCTTTATGAAACCACATGAGTGGTGGTCAACTCTCACTAGCGGCCTACAGGGTCCCTTGTGGGGTGAGGAGACCCTAATTAACACACCCATTTATAGTCTGCACTCCAGAATATTAAAGCTGGCCTTTCTGACAACGCTCTGCCAGTCTCTCTCTCTGCCTGCTAGCCTGCTCTTATGGATGACCATCTCTCTCCTGTTTAATATGCTTGCTTGCTCTTATGTCTCTCTGTCTGTCTTTCTGTCTGCCTGTGTTGCTCCATACCTGTGTAACTGTCTGTGCATCTATCCCTCTGTCTGTCTGTTTGTCTGTTGCTCTGCCAGTGTGTCTAGCGATCTGTTCGTCTGTCTGTCCATGGGTCGCTTTGTCTTTCGGTCTGCCTATCTGTCTGTCTGCCCCCTTGTCTGTCTGTCTGCCTGCATGTATATTGCCAGTCCAGAGTAATTTCAACATGAGTAACAGGAAGTGTCTTCGACACATACATTTGCAATTGACATGCTGTTTTGAGTTTCTGTTCAACATGAGGTCTTAATCCAGTGAAATCATTGGAACAAAACATGTGGTTGCATTTTCATTGTCAAAATGCAATTTTGAGAACTTGCAAAATGCAACTCATTGTGACATTTGATTTGCTGAGTACAAATCACATGCTTATTTGGTGGTGTACTTTGTTCCAAATTAAACTTAACAATCTTCCATCTTTGTGCATTTATTTTCAAATCTTTCTAATCCACGCTATATCAGACTCACTTTCGGAGCCGTGACAGCTGTTTTAATGGATGTTTTTTGACAAAGTAATTAAAAAAGGTTTCGGTCACAAAAAAAAAAGTCTTGTATTATTACGATTGATTCCAATGCAAATAGCCACATCTCTTCAAGTTCCCTTTTTTATGTTATAATACATTAATGCCACACTTCAGACACAACAAAAAAGACTGAATCTTCCATATACGTGTATTGCAAGTTCAAGACAAGAAGCACGTTTTTCTCGATTTGGATGCCACAAACCTACTGGGCCCAGTCTCATAACTGTCACCACGGTAACGCCTGTGCAGCTAATGACAGCTTCTCAACATTCCAAATTCCCCTCATTGCACATTCCATGTATGTCGTTCAATATGGTTTCGGTTCAACGTGATTCACCAAATGTTGAGCAAAACCCTAAGGGGCTCTACATGGGAAACCGTGAACAAACTCTAATGTTGTCTGCAGTCCGACGCCATAAACCGGGGAGAGTTTGGGAACGAGAATAGTAAATGAGTTCTGGGATTAGCAACCCATTTTAAAGATGGAGTAGAATATAATTTCCGACTGGATGTGTTCAGCATTCCCCAGTGCGGCTCCGTAATGCTTACATAAACAAGCATTAGTGTCTTCCCATAGGAGGGAGGAAATAAAATCAACCAAGCCTAGTAATGTAGCGTGGAATTAATAAAATGCATATGCTAATGATGAGGTTCCATAAGGACAGCAATAAGTCTTTAAGGTGCAATATAACATTTTGACCTTTTATTAAATAGTCTAAAATATACGCACTTACATAAATGTACACTTAAGTACATTTAAAATCATACTTTTCACGATAATATAAACAGTCTTGAAACATTATTTCTAGTAAGGAACAATGCTTACTAGAACTGCTGAACTGATTTAGAAGAACTACATTAACATACAATTTATTTTTGGGTACGAGTAGAGTATCCTTCTATATCTCATCCATCTCATCTATCCAACCATCAATCTACCTATTTATGTGAAATTAACCATGCAACGCTACATGGGAGGCAAACGGCTTATGGGTTTCCATGGCGACCGAGACCGATCGTTCCAATTGATCCCCTCTTGTGTAACCGTTCAATGTTTCAAACTGACTATATTCTGAAATGTTTGATGTCGCAGCAACAATCGGTCCACACAAACACATGGATTAATGAATTGATAAACAAGTAGCCCAGAAAAGGGGTCTGTATGCTCGAAGTGTAAACAGTAAAGCTCAGGTAATTACCTTGAAATTAATACATTTGCAGCATCAACACTCTATAGCTTTAGTGCAACATTGCTCATGGGTGTTTTTCGTTGCAGGCTTTAGATCCTCATGAATGCGTGATAGAACAGACATACAAAGGAACAAATTAGTAATAAACCTGCAGGCAATGTACATGAAAAATAAAACAGTTGTGCTGATATCTCCATCCCACTATTTGGGGAATAATTCATATTTATGTACAAATAACATTTCCTAGTTATTCTGTTTTATTTGGCTACGCAAGGGCAAGTGCAGGAGCAGTGACCCTGTGAACACTTTGACAAATGTCCTTGCAGCCACTTCTGTAGGATAACTTTTTCTCGGTCTGACTCAGCCGTGCTGTTAAAGGATTCTGCTCAATAGTTAGACAAGGTTTGGACATGTCTTAGCAGTTTGAATTCAGAATGCAATCCACAGCCCTATTGCATTTTGATAAGCTCTTTAAACTCGCGTTAAGATATTGGCGTGCTTAATTATGATAAATAATAGCAATAAGTCAGTATACCCGATTTCAATTTAAAGGGGTGTGTGTGTGTGTGTGTGTGTGTGTGTGTGTGTGTGTGTGTGTGTGTGTGTGTGTGTGTGTGTGTGTGTGCGTGATGTTCACTAGAGCTGGCACCACATTGAGAATTGACACTAACAGCCAGAGTGTGAGACATTTGTCAATAAGACATTTTTCCCTCTTCTCTCCCGTCGTTTGTCTGGCTGACAGAAACCAACAGGCATCCATTATATCGACGGCTAGCTTGATTCCAATTGGACAGTCATTCCTCACACGGCCCTGACAGTGACCAATCGAAAGCTGAGATACAACCTGGGATGTCCAATACAGTTCAAGGAGAAAGCTGAATAATTGGGTTTCTTAATTGTTAATGGACTAAGTTACAGATTTTGTTCTCCATCTTTTCCCTCTTTGCTCCTCTGCGTCTGTGTAATTATATCCCTGCCAGACGAGATGCAGCTACACAGGCTTTTTTTGCAGTTTCTCCCATGCTGCACAGCCTAACCGTGCCAAACACTTACATAAACCATCCCCTGAACTTCAATAAACCGACCTGTAAACCTAACCATCCCCTGTTCACTGTCCTCTACAAGCCACTCAAGATCAGCTGATTAAAAACATCAAATTGCAAATTGCTCATAAAGTGCTCATAAAAGTACCATTCAAACTACTGCATTCCATCCAAATGGGTTACGCACAGCACACAGCGATGTAAGTTCAATAGGTTGTGTGTGGTCACTTAGTCTCACAAATCAGACTAATAATCTAAAATCTGATGGCGGACAAGTTCAAATCTGGGCTAACGGGGCGTTTCACTTTCTTTCACTTCAATATTTGTTTTGACCAATCACGTTGCTGGAGTCAGGGATCTGTAAGCACGTATTTGGCAATCACGTAAATCCCCTCCTGAAAGCTTCATCCACTCATGCGAATAAGTTTCTTTTTGAAATCTCTGTAAAGACGCAGGAAACACTTCCTCTGCACAAGCCTCGGGGTTGATCCAGGTCCAGACTCCCACCAGCCCTTCTATTGCCTTCCCTTCTCTCTCTCTGCCTAAGCCCTCC
>OMKX01062906.1:0-12707 GCA_900302425.1 Brosme brosme
CGATTGTCTCCCGCCGGAGCCCCGCTGCCGAGGCACCACCGCCTCGGCAGCGGGCAGCGGGGCTCCGGCGGGAGATAATCGCGGGCAACAATCCATTTCTCCTCCATGTCGCGGTTCATGTACTTCAGGGAGTCAAAGCCAAAGTTCCTTTCCCCCAATTCCTTCTCAACCATGGCTGAGATAACCCCCACTACGAGTCTCGTTGTGGAAATACCAGAGACGTCAGAGAACCGACGTGTTATGCGCCACTAACCATTTCACCCTTAATTCCTCTGTCTTTGGCAGGAGATGCAATGTGGACGTTTTGCTTTGGCATAACACAGGTTCGATGTCGTTCCGCCATTGCATTCAAAATTCTGTAACTAGCCTGTTATTAAGCAGCAACTACGTACACGTATTAGCACTAGTTCAATCTCGACTCGACTCGAATTTCTGTGCGTGGTTACGAACCAACCAAGTGGGCAGGTTCATGAATAATAATTTGACAACGCTACGTAGCAGTGTCAGCTTATACAGATTGGCCCATTTTTTTGACTTTTTCCTTTCATTGGCTATTGCATACAGCAGACAAATTGCATACATTTCAAACTTACCACAGGTCACAAACTTATTCTGACCTATGATATTTAACAAACAATAGGAAAAATGGGATTTTAATGGCATGGGACCTTTAACATAATTGCTCACATTGGAGGACTTCTCCCTCTTTTAAAAGTAAAGGATATTAAGTGTATGTTTAGACTTTGGAAATAATCATGATTTAAGGGAGCTTGTTTAGTACCTGTCTGACGTCTGAGAAGTTAGCGACTTGCTGCCGCTGCCATCCGAGGCTGGGGGATAAGCCTTCAGGAGCAGCCTGGCAGCCGGAGACCTGGCACAGAAGTAATACATTAACAGGTGGGTTTGTGTCCATGCATCCACCAGTTACATCTGCCTACGTCTGTCTTAACCTCCTCAAACAGGAGCTCACTCTTCTTTTAACGAATAACTCACGGATGCGTTGACGGTCTGTGTTTTTCTCAGTTTCATGGGATCAATCTGCGCTACCACAACCTCTGGACACAATGACGCCTCCAACCTGAAATGAAAACATTGTTAAATGGGTAAGGTCCAGTAAAAGTCTGGATACTTTATAATTCACTAACCATACACATATGTTTACTTTCAACATATGTAAAAGGTAACATGGAATACAAGTTGCTTAATGGAAAAGTGATATTTACTGGACTTGTCTTAGATATTCCTGCGGATTTCGAGGGGCACCGTTGAGTTTCAAGGCTTCAGTTTTGTTCTCAGCCTCGATAGGCAGCAACCTAGGCATGAGGTCCTCAACGTCTGACCTCATTGTGGATTATAATATAATATACTAAGGGTAAACACTATCAGGTTTAATTTAAAACAACAACAGTGTATATTAGTTCATGAAAAGCGTTGCTATCATCGAACTCAATTAATCACAGCTAGCATGCCAAATATAAAAACGTAAACACTGCCATCTTGTATTTCAGCGCCGTCTGATGACGTTGCAAAGTGGGGAACTGTTGCCATGGTAATGGATGCCACACGTGTCCCTACTTTTGCGCTCAACTCATTCAAAACGATGTCAGGGTCGAAGTCCGCAAAGGCCCAGCATTAAAAGAAGTTATGCCCCGAAAAATAACTTGTTTTGAACAAATAGTCAATGAAAACCACACATTCAACAAAACATCGCTCCCATAGAATGACATCATAAAAACGAAGAGCTTTGGTCTATATTGCAAACTACTAATTGTTGGCTGTTAATGATTTATCAACATATTTCCTTCTATCTTATCTCAACTCTTCATTTGCTTTTGAGCCGATCGTGACAGCAACTATCTGGAGTCAATGTCCACTTTGGTGGCACAACTACGTAGTTATTTGTCGAACATGGGAACTCTTTACTAGAGCCATTATTGTTAAAACGCTAGGTATGGCTAATCCACGGTCTTGCCGTGGCCTGTACAGCACCGTTGTGATTCTCTTATTATTTTCACCATATATGTCATGGTGCCTGTTGTCAGACTACAAAATTTGCGGTGATGCTGAATGCGAGAGTAAGTGTTAAGATTTAACGTACGTCTCCTTACTCTTTAAAAGGAAGATATTACGGCTCTTTTTTTTTTTATAAACTAGGAATCGTTATCCCATCTGAAGTAATGGCTGAGCTCGCCTCTGCCGTCATGCTTAATTGTTCCGATGGAAACACATCTCTGTCAGGGATTCTCCATTGAGTTAAATTCCATGAAATGGCAAGCATGTCTGTGTAATTGTCCACTTTCGTTATACTGGTATGTGTATGTGGCCTCTCATAACGCAGGAGTGTGTGACCTCACCTATCAATTTGTAATCGACTGTGTTTAGGCCTTATGTGCAGAGTGCAGGCCACTAAGGACCACCATGGTAAGGACTGCCGGTTCCTGAGCTTCACAAGAGGGGACACCATTTTTGTTTACCATAAGCTAACTGGAAGGAGACAGGACCTCTGGGCAGGAAGTGTACGTCCAACTTTTATACTCTTTTGTACCTCTGTTTATATAGGCTATTTACTAAGCTTGCCCAATGTTAACTAAATTTTGGTATTTAGAACAACTATAATAAAAATACTACCACTACTCTTACTCTTACTTATGATGATAATAAATCAGTGTATTCCTGTACATTTTATTTCAGATTGACAAACAGTTTGGATATTTTCCGAAAGACGCCGTCAAGGAGGAGCAGGTGTATGCAACTGCAGAGAAAGTTCTACAAACCCAGGTTAGTAGTCATATCCTATAAATAATAAACTCACAATCCTACATTTTGAAATAACTATTGTGAAATTCAGCGTTACGGTATGATAAGTAGAAACACAACAGAAACAGTTGATATGCGATGAATGTGGAATGAACAAAAAATGTCCCAAATGCACTTCATCTGCATCTTTCTAACATTACTCAAGGAAATATCTAATATGTTTTGTCTTCTTATCCTGTCATTTAGAAATTTGACTTCTTTTGTCTCGACGAGAATGGCTATCCCACTGACTCCAGCCACCTGGAGATGGATGAAGATGGTGGCAATGTTGATGATGACAATCAGGGAAACCCTAACTCTGAAACCAACCATGGCAGTCTTGACGCCAAACTCCAAGAGGATGGCAGTTATTCAACGTCACAAGATCCGTTTCAGTTAAACCACCAAGGCGCGCTGTCTGAAAACAATGGACAAACAGAAGATTCTGTCAGAACCCTTGAGAATATGGAACCCGGTGATGGCAGTGGAGACGGTCATGGGCCAAACAAGCAAGGTGGGTCTCCCTCTTCTTCCTCATCGTCATCCTCCTCGTTTGGTTCAACAGTGACAGGACTCCTGGGTATGCAACGAGGTTCAGATCATGCAGAAATAGAGAACACCCCAGAAGAAGATGAGGGGGAGGCAAAGGCAGAGGAAGCAGACAATTCTTTAGCTACCTCCGTTACACAATGGCTGGGATATGGTGAACAGGAGGAAATTGATGAAACCACACTAGGACAGGATAAAGAGATCACAGAAATGGGGGATGCGGACGCGGCTTTTACCTCGACTGTGAACTCCTGGCTCGGTTATGGAAATGAGAGAACAGAGGATGCTGAAAAAAGTGTGAAAGCTGAAATTGAAATTGTGGAGGAAGAGGAAGAAAAAGAGACATTTAGGAGTAGGAAGTTAGCTATTGACCTAGAAAGCAACCAATTACAAGGGGAGGAGTTGGCTGTTCCTGGGACATTTGATTGGCTTGGAGATACATTATCAAGCACAATTGGGTTTGGTCTTACCCGTCAGGATTCAGGGCTAGAGAAAAAAACAGACAAAGAGGAGGTTGAAAATACTAACAAGGATGTAAAGCCTTCCCCATCTCACTCCTGGTATGATATTGGGATTGGGGATGTTTTAGGCTTTGGTAAGAATGCAGGCAAAGTTGACAGCACAGTGGAAAGTGGATTGAAAGCAAAAGGAGATGACATGGAAAAACATACAGAGCTCCAGAGTATAGAGACCAGTCCATCACAAAAGATCCAGGACATGAGAGAGCCTACAAACCTCCACAACGTGGAGACCAGTCTGTCACCACCACCACCATCACCGCCACAACAACAACCCAGTGAAAACGATATAATCACAGATAAAAGAGTTGAAACTAAAACAAAAGTGCTAGCAGCAGGAGTAAACAGTGAAGAGGATAGTGTTTCACTCATCAGTGACTTTCCACTTGAACAAAGTCGAGAGGACAGTAAAATCAAGACAGAATTGAGAGACACATTGTCACTCAATGGTAATAGTGACATTGATGATGTTTTAGATGGTATCAGCATGTTGATTACAGATAATGAATCAGAGGTAGCTAATCTTGATGAGGTCAAAGCTCTCCAGATCAGCTTGGAGAAGGATCCCCAGACGGTTCCATCAAGTGACAGTTTTCTGTCTAAACTGGATAATGTCCTGTCACTAGATCAGGAAGATGATTATGATGACAATGGAGAGGGCGGAGAGTCAAAGGAGGAAGATGAGAAAGATTCTGCAAAAACCAAGCACGGAAATGATCCAGATTTAACGCAAGATTCATTAGAACGTGAAAACGATGAAGTGTCAGTAGAAGCAGTGTTTGATGGCAAAGCTGATAAACATGAGGAGGGTAAAACTGAAACGGGAACGCTCAACCCAGGCATAGCACAAACTAATACAGCAGGGGACCAAATATTTGCTTCTACACAGTTTCATGACACAATACAACAAAATCAAGGGGACAAGAGGTATGCAAGAGATGGCAAAGAGACAGTTCAGGCAACTGACGATGGACTCCACAACACCTTTGAGGCTGAAGAGCTCAACAGTTCCCATCGTGAGGCCTTATCTGATAGTGTGGCAAGAAAAACAGAGGAAACCGAAATGAACGAGATAAAGACACATGTTGATTCGGCCGCGACCCGGGTAGAACAAGCAGTAGAGATGAGGACTAATGCAGCCCTTGATCAGCTTAGCTCCAAGGAGGCTGGCATATCTCAGCAAACACTGAGATACTCTGAAAAACAATCAGAGGAAAACAAAAGTAGTTTTACCTCTCATGATATACATACACCTGGAATAGTCGATCGGCATACTACTATGGATACCATAGACCAATCCTCTGGTCCTCCACCAATGTCAGGGAGTGCTGAACGCAGTGGTAATGATACAGACGGTGTAAATTTAGACCATTCTAAGATAGGTGCAGTGACTGATGATGAACACCCTATAACAGAAGCTCAAACTGCTGAAGAGGGCGCTGTCTTTGATAGGGAAAATTTTTACGAGAGTGCTGAGCCGTCAGTTTCTCTATTTGAGATTGTGAAAAATCCCAAATCTACAACTGTGAAAAATACTATTAGTGACACTGTTTTCAGCACAGAGCATACGCCTTTTTCTAACCTGGCAAAAATCAAGGAAGAGACACAGGTTGAAATGGAGGGAAAGGAAATGCAAGAGGGAGATGAAGAGACTGAAATAGTGGTGAAATTGCAAATTGCAGAAGATAACAAGCAGGAGGAAAACATAGATGAGGGGGAAGATAAAGAAGGCCTGGATGGGAATCGAGCCATTAAGAACCATTCGAGTTTGATCAGAGATAATGAAAGCAAAGTGTCAGCCACAGAAGGTATGAATCAGGACCAGATTACCCTGGATGAACCTCAAAGAGAAGGAGAGTCAAATGAGTCCATGGTCACAGTTAAGGCAACAGATGCAGAGGCTGCAGGGGCAGGTGAGGCCAACTCCATCGAAGATAACATCAGTCACCTGAGAGCAAATTCTAGAGGAGAAAGCCTGGAGAGACCTGTTGTGGAAACTGAGGTAAAGAGGGAGTACATAGATAGGGAGAACCACGTTGATAAAGTCAATGGATTGTTTGTTAGTCAGACAGGAATATTGAAGCAAGAAGAGGACAATGTAGATAAGACGAGCCCTGCTGGGCTCTCTAACGACATAGTCATCGATCCAAAGGAGACAAATGAAGAAAAACACAGTGATTTAGATACTGCACGTGAGAAAAGCCCATTAAACAATGTGGTTATTGGCCCCACAAACAAATTTCAACCAGATAATATTGACCAACTGCATTCAGGTGTGGCTACCTTTCTTGAGCCTTCAATAAATGAGGTGACCAAATCTGATCATCAAAGCGATATCACAGATCAGGGCACAGCAATTGTAGAGGAAGGTGAAAACATAAACTCAGAGAATTATGATATAAGCATAACTGAACAATCTGATAGCATGGTCACAAATAGTGATGATATTCGTCAAATTTCAGCTTCACACAATGGTGCAGTTTTTTCAGAACAGGCTGTTGTTATTGATTCTTTGAAACCTACCCCTACAGTTGAAAATAAAGATACAGTTAGGCCTGAAAGTGTAGGTGGGGCTTTTGGTATGTTCAAAAATGCATTAACTTACTTCAGTCCAACCCCCAGTGCTGAAAACCGTGATTTGAAGCCAAATCCTGACACCATTGGTATAGCGAAGACATTCAAGCCAGGGGGTTCGTTGAGCTCCGAACAAGTTACACATGTTATCGCGGATACAACTCCCGGAAAGGGAGTTGTATCCGACACCCCTGCCTCCTCCAGCACATTACAGCTTCCGCACCAGGACACCGCTCTGCCCTTGCCATCTGCCCAGTACCAATCCCAGTCCAGTTCTTATTCCCGCTCTCAACATCCAACCCCAGAAGTACCAATTAAAGTAGGCACAGCGACAGTTCCCAAAAAACACAAGGCCCTCCGAGGCCATTTCAGTGTTGAGGAGACCGCCCTTTTGACTGAGCTCTTCGGTCGACACAAACTGCAGTGGCTGGATTTTATCCTCAGCAATCCTGAGAGCATGGGTGAATCCATGGATAATGACCGGTCTATACTCCTTGATATGGAAAGTCTCCTGCTCCACCATCTTGGCAAACTGGCTCAAAGGCAAGACAATACAGAACAAACAGGAGAGCTCCCTGGCCTGAAGAAACTTCAAATACTGCTGGCCAGAGTTAAAGACATTCTCAACACTGGCAAATCAGAGGTCGTTAACACAAACCATGAAGGTATTCAGATCTACATTGCGTTCAATTCTTTCCTTGTTAGTCTTGGCCATTTTCTGACATTCATTCTAGTTGGTCACTGTTTTACATTGTGTATGTTTTTCTTTTGGTACAGATGATACCAGCTGCATCAGCACACCCTGTCTCTCTACAGAAAAAGATAAAGGCACTGCAATAGAGGGAGAGCCAAGAAAGACAAAAGGATCATCAGAAAGTGTATCAGAAAAGACACCAACACGCTCAGGTAAATATGAACACAGAAATGGGACATGTGAATGGAAAGGCAAACAACTAGATTAAAAACATTAAAAAAAGAATTGAAATACACAAGGGTTGGGTGAGAGAAATTAATTTATTGATTAGCTATGTTGGCTCAATTAAATTTAATTGCATATAATACTATCCATTACTAAATTAGGGGTTGGAGGTTGTATTTGGCCTTCATTTGAAAAAACAATAGTGAAATGAATCCTTAGCATAGGCTAACTTATAATTATTAACCAATTCTCTTTGAATTTTCAGTATGCTCACACTAAAAATAATGCCTTGCGTTGCCCTGGTTAAATGACACATGCAAAAATAAACAAAACAAACCACTAATTCAGGACTAACATGGGTTGGGTCATGCTTGTTGATCCAGTCTAGGGCATCCTTTTTGTTTCCCAGCCATTTGTTTTTATTATTTTAAAGTGGCGTTTATTCATACCTCTCTGTTGGTTAATGCAGGCGAAATAAGGCAGTTGCTGTATTTTGTTCACCATTCCACGGAATATGCCTTTCTTCACATCCTGGAAGTGAGGGAGCTGCTCAAACAGCTCATTGTGCAGGTGAGTTTTGCTTTACTAGTTTTGTCTAACTTTGAGGCTGATAACAAAGTGTCGGGTGCTTACTTTCAGCTAGAAAGTTATCGGGGCATGTGCATTTACGACATTAAGCTGTTTTCTGGCATTACATGGTTGTAAACGAATTTGAGATGGAACTAATGTCTAAAAAAAAAACTAAGTCAGCTGTGTGCCTGTGCGGCGACTTGCTTGCTTGTTTGTTTGAGCTAGTGGGTGTAACGTATGACAAATAGTCACCATATCAACGAGAGTCTTTGCGTATACTATTATATAAGGTCAGGTCAGTGAGGACACGTTGAAGGAATATAGATCGTATTTCTTGTTTGATTACACCTGTTTGCCTGGGTGTCAGGTTCTGCTTCGGTTTGCCAGTGTGGCGTTCTATAATTGGTGACGTCGGGAGTAAACCATTTCATCACACGGGGGAAACGTCAATAATTAAGGCGTTATTTCAAAATAGAACTGTTGATTTATTCAAACGTGCTGATATATGTGCCATTAAATGTTATCTGTTTCTCGACCTGTACATTCTGTCCGCCTTTGGTGATACAGTAATGTTACGCAAATGATTTATACTTTTGTATTCCCCCTATTCTGAGTCAACATTAAATATACTCTTGTGGTCATTGAACGCAATGCTGCATCGTTACCGCTAGTTCGGGTTGACAGCTGAACAGTCTTATAACTGTGCCGGCAGATTATACAAATATAAAGTCAAATGAAATAATATAGAGATGGCGGAACTGTCCACTGGCGACAAACTGGCCGGCATAGAGTCCGACTTCCAATCAGCGGCGGAAGTTTACTACAGCATTGCCGTGGAGAGAGTGAAGGATGTATGTGGCACTTTTTCGTTAGCTATAGCTAAGCTAGCCTACACGTAACGTTACAACTTGGCAGTGAGCAGCCTATCATTGTTTCTACTGTGCTGTTTGAGCTGCGATTGTGGTCCTAGCCGCATATTATCCAGAATGTACATTTAGGTTCTAACCAGCCTGGCTCCATACTAGTGCTGACACAGGACACATTTGACAGGGCTTGTTATTGGTTCTGTTTAATGGATACGTATGACAGCTGTTGTCTTGATAAAAGCAACTATCCGTTATCTATGCTAGTCTTTAGGGTCAGTGTGTGGGAAAGATACTGTTTAAAGATGATTGTTAGATTTAAATCATATGTTGAGGATCTCTAAACCTCTGTCTGATCCCACATTTTTTCATCGTTCAATGTGTTGTGGGCCTCTGCCTTTATGTTGCATTTCATTGATAATCTATACTGATTTCCTCAAGTTTATGATTGTCGTATAGTTTAACTATTATTGAGTGTTTATTACTTATATGGACCTATGTGTCTGAAACCAAGTTTTTAAGTGAATATGGGTAAGTTACACTATTAATAATATTTATAGTGTAACTAACCCATATTAAATTCAAAAACTTTACTTTACAATGGTTTAACTACCTATAATACAGTACATCCCAAATACGGTTTGCTATGGCCTTTTTGTATAGCCATTCATTTCCTGTAGAAATGCTATGACACAGATCTGCTTAGCTCAACTACTCCCTGTTTCTTTATTATACTAAGCGGCACAGAGGCTTATTAATGTGATATGTACTATCACATTAATATGCACTTGACTCTCAATCAGTATAAAAAAGCAGCAAGCCTCACAATATGTCGCCAAATGGTCTGTTTACCCAAACACAACCAGGTAAGTGTGGATGAATCAACAGGGCGCTGCTGATTTTCAATCCCCTTCCAGGTGGTGTTGGTGCTGCCTGATGACATCAGACCAGGGCCTGACCTTTATGGATTGCCATGGGAACCAGTCATCATTACCAGCCTGGTGGGGCTGGGCACTATATTGATGTTCAGCTGTCGTTTTTACAATTCTGTGAGTGTATACACACAAACAAACAAACAAACATCTAACAATATATTTATGGCAACATGGCACTCACTAGTGCCTATCACAATAATCTCTTACATCCACATCCAATCAATTGTATAATTTGCTAACTTGTCATGTGTTACTTCTCCACTTACCAAGGTCAAGAGCAGAATGCATCAAGGTAGGTAACTTGAACTGCATGAGGCGATACATATCATTACACATGACGTCGAACATATTGTTGAGAGTATTAAAACACATTCAACTGTCGGTAACAGTTGATATCGGAGAGTGTGCCAGGTCGCTTTCATTACAGCCCAATTAACTAGTTGTTGTGTTTGGTTTGCACCATAGACTGTAAAAAAAAAAATAAGGTTTGCAAATGTTAGACTGTGTCATCTTCTGTTGCTGCCGCCAACATTGTAGTCCTCATCTTCACACTATAAATGACAGACCATTTTAGTGGTAGTCTTCGTGAACCTGTGGTTTGGTTTTGCTTATACTATTTGCCAAATGGCCATGCTGCATGTATATAAGATGGATCGTATGTTTATATAGCATTCTTTAAAGGTGAGAGCGAAAAAGGTTTTGTTGCATCTGATTGGTTGGTTCATCCTTCTTCTGGGAGTTTGTTGAGGACAGCACCCACCCAAATTTTACCTGGCATCAGAAAGCACACAAAAAATGAAGTGACAACCGTTGTCATTTGGAATAAATCCATCCTATAGCTTGTGTTAATCCTTATAAGATGTATAAACGGCCCTAAATTAATTAGGCTTTAACAATAATGCCACAACTCAGTTTGTGTGTGTGTGTGTGTGTGCGCGTGTGTGCGCGTGTTTTATGTTGCACTGTCCCCCAGGTAAAGAGAGGCGTGTGGCAAAGCACATAGCAGATCTGCTGAATGACAAGTGTCAAGTCCTGGAGGCTGTCAGCAAGGTCCAGACAGAGGTATTTACTGCATAATGGTTGAATGTTGACATGACCATCCACTATAATCAATGGCTTTGTCGTAGTAACATAATATATAGTCTCACAAATCAGACTTTAGATTAATAATTTCTAGTCGGAAAGAAGACTTTAAATCGGGTGAACGGGATGTTCCGCTCTTTGGTTTAGTATTTGTTTCGACCAAGCATGTTGCTCGAGGCCAGGATCTGTAAGCAAGTAATTGGCTAACAGTGAACACAAACTTGGCCAGCTCTGTCTTTCCCAGTGGGAAGACAAGCTAAAACATCCTCTCCGGACATCAACGTTTTAGAGAGTGGAAACGTTTTTGGTTTCCGGCCCAGGCTCAGTTCCGCCTCCTCCCCCATAAGTTCCGCGATAGCATATTAGAACTGCTGGATCCGAGATTACATGATATATAATAGTCAAATCAGAGCCAAAGACTAAAACACTTATTTCACAGAAATCCCTTAAATGCTAAATGGTCACCTTCCATTGGAAATTAATGCAAATACAATATAAACATTCCCCTAGAACAAGCATAGAACTGACTGTGGCATGGTTGGATGCAAACAGCTTTAAGTCGCAATGTGTCACATTTCAACTAGTTTGTAGCTTAATATTACCTGGACATATCTGTAGTCAATGTTGATCGATAGTGATTTCAATAATGTTATCAAAAAAATCACATCGTGTAGTTGCTATATTCTACAAATATAAAATGCTGGCCAGCCCGTACCTCTCTTTGTTTTCAAGAATCTTGCTATCGACACTCCCAAAAACCCTCCCACTCACGCCAGCCGAGCTACGCTAGTTTGTATCATACAGTTGCACAGCCATTTAAGAGTGGACAGAACACTGTTATTGAGGTTTTTTTAATTCTGGAAGTCTCCCGCCTACTAACTGGTAGGGGCTCAATCTTACACATTGTGACTTTAATTGCTTACTGTGTATGTGTCTGTTGCAGTATGATGAGTTGGAGGGTGTGCTGAGGGACAGCGGTGTCTTGGCCCAAACTGAAAAAGCAGAACAGCTGGAGGTGAGTCTGATCCAAACCAAGTGTGTGTTACGAACTGTAGTTTGATTTTCACTTCAAGAGAGGATCTGCTGAAAACTAGTGGACTGTTGTTGTTTTTATTTTTTTCCTGTATCACTGTATTCACAAGCAGATAAGCAAGTGAATTTCTCTTTAATGTGGGTTTATTTGGCGTATGGACATGTTAATGCTCATGGACATGTATGTATTTAGCTCATATTTATGCTAGGCACTGTGGTAACTGTTTTGGTAAGGGCATTACTCATGGAAAGCCTTAGTTTGACAAGAAGAGTTGCATCATTCTTATTTAAGTCACTATATTTTCATGCAATATGTTGTCTATGTCATTGCCATTGTCATTGCCATAAAAAAGTAAAGCTGGCTGGTGACACAGTAGTACATTATTTCTTGCTATCACAAGCTCTTCAAAGAATTTTTACTGGCATGAAGAATACATTTTTTTTATAATAATGGGCTAAATACATGTCATTGTTTAACTTTTTGACTGGCCCTTTTGATACCCATTTTGTCTAACTTTCCCTCATTCAGCTCCAGTTCAGCCAGATGGAGTGTTCAAATAAGGACTTGGAGAGGGATTTGGAGGTTCTGAAAGAGCAACTAAAAATACATGGAGAGCATCGCGTACAGCAAGAGAGAACGGTAGGGTCACGCACACGCACACAGGACAATACGCATACATGTACAGTCATTCCTAATTACTTAGATATTTTTGGTAACAAATATTGCCCTAATGAATTAATATTGTTCAATAGAAGAGTGTTCATTGCTCGTGTTTTATGCAACCATTCCTCCAGATAGCCGAGCTGGAGGAAAGCATTAAAGCCAGTGAAAAAGAAACCAAGGAACTCCAGGCCCAAGAAGAAGAGG
>OMKX01063088.1:3060-15138 GCA_900302425.1 Brosme brosme
ACACACGCACACGCACACACAAACATAAACATTCACACACACCCCTACACACCCCCATTCACATGTATATACCAACACACACGGACACACACAAGCTTCATATAAACATTCTCCTTTGTATTGAGATTTCCAGCAACATGATAGTCAGCCTGTCAAACCATGTGCCTGAAGCAGAGATAGGGAGAGAGAAAGAGAGCGAGAGAGTTTGTTTATTTGAGAGAGAGAGAGAGAGAGAGAGAGAGAGAGAGAGAGAGAGAGAGAAAAGTCTGTTTCCTCTGGCAGAAAGAAATACAAATCTGAGAGGTGTGTGTTTGAGGGAGAGGGACAGAAAGAATGGATAAATAAAGTAGAGGACAGAGTTCACAAATACAGTCAGCCTTGTTGTTTTAACTCGTGTTAATTTCAGCTGTTCTGGGCACCTTTTCCCCTAGAGCCCCTGTGACATCACTCTCCCTAAGAACCAATAAGAATGGACTCCGGCCGTGTCCACGGCACTTGGCCACGCCCACCAGGTGTTGAAAGCACTGCAGTGTGTATTTGTTTTGCGAGGGAAGGAGCTTTAAGGAACTGGGCGAGGACAGAGGTCAAGAAGACCAATTACAGGACAAAGAGGGAAAAATTACAGGTTCCCCCTCTATTCTCCTGTTCCTGTCTCTCTAGTCACCTGTCTGTCTAGCTCTATTCAGCGGCCTGTCTACCTCATTATTTCCTGACCTGTCTGTCTATCGCACTCAATCCACCTGCCCGTCTATCCCTCTCTCTATTCAACCCCTTGTCTCTATCTCTCCATTCCGCTGCCTGTCTCTCTCACTGTATTCAACTGCGTGTCTAGCTTTTCCGTGACCCTGTCTGTGTACGTTTCGCTACTCATATGCCTGTCTGTCTCTCTGCTGTCACTGCTTACACGTCATGTCTCGTGTGTATTCATGCGTGTCGCTCCATAGTACATCGGCCTTTCTGTTACCTTTCTGTTCCCCCCCGAAAACCTGCAGGCCATCGCGACACACGGTGCCCCAACACACACACAACCGTGCACACACACACACACACACACACACACACACACTCGGGAGCAGGCTGATGGCGTTGAGTGATGGCTACACTGTGGAATCCGTACCTAGGTAGAACAAAAGCTCTATTGTGACCACGTTGCTGTTCCCTGTTGCCTGTGACCGATTTATCTTCCCTCCGTGTCTCCGGCGTGTTTCAACTAGCCCTGACACCGCGAAAGCTCTCACACACTCTCCCACCGCCTCCCCTTCGTCCAAACACACATACACCCACACACCACTGCCACCTTTTCTGCGAAATACCGGTCCACCCCCGTCTGGTCCTCACTTTAAGCACAAGGTGACCAAATACACCGACCTGCTCTGATGACACACGCACGCACGCACGCACACACACACACACACACACACACAGAAACCAAGCTCTAAAAACCTAACCACAGGGTGAGTACACTTTCTGCTGAAAAATATAAAGTTAACTTCCAATCGCTGCTTCTAAATGGCTCGTACAGGTGGAAAGTGACATAACCGGGAGTTAATGCAAGGCAATGCGAGACAGCAATTGGTTAGCGTGTGCTGCTGTCCCTGTGGTTTGGTTCGCCGGGTACGGTTACTCTGTGACCCTTGTACAACATTTTCCCCTCAAAAAACCGAAAGCAACAAAGCCCCCCCCCCCCCCAAAAAAAAACATGTTGACTCAACAGATATGCATTAGAATGGTGTTATCGGGGGAACGAAACTGAATAAAAGGAACTGAAAAAAAGCGTTCCACGGCGGGGAGTGGGTTTCTTCCGTTGCTTTGCTGATTGCAGCTACATGGAGCCATTTTGAAATTGGTGCAATTTTCTCTGATGAAAATGCGGTGAGAAAAGGTGCTAGCAGCCCAGCTCCCTGTAAAGACCTTCCACCCTAATGGCTGCCAAATGCTAAGCTAGAGCAGATTCCGAACAAAAGAAAGGCCTTCAGCGGTGACATTATCCGTAAAAATCACCCTTTTCTTCCTGACTATACTCGATGCAGCCACGGTAGAGAACGAAAGAGAATAATAAAAATAAAACAAACACTGTAACAGAGCTACTACCAGTGGCCACTGTCATAAAAAAAACTATTAGATATAATGAATGTATTGTTTTACATTATCATCTTTTTAATCTGTCTAGTTTTGATTGCAGCCTCCTCGTTGGCTATTCATAGTGTCGGTCGGCTGTGTGTTTATGCTTCTGTTCGACATTAACCAGAAGTGTAACAAACAAACCACACTGATAAAGGACACATTTTGGCAATCAATAGCTACTCACAGACAGACTGTATAGACAAACATAAAAGCACCACTCATACTAAGTGAGTTGCCTTGTTGGGTGGATATTATTGAGTCTTGAGTTCTGAGTTTGAGTGCATGGTCCTTCTAACACAGTATTCTGGTATAATATTCTATCTATTCTAGCGTTACTGCTTTTAAGTTTCACTGTGGTGATATCAGTTAGCTAAAGCTGCTAGTGGTTTGCTTCCAACGCAGGATTCTACATTGCCCTTCTTAATTCTAAAATATAGGTACGAGTAAACTAAATATGACAACCCCAGGGCCTTGCTGCTAGTTGCCTCAGACACAGTCAGGGTGAGTCTTTATCAAGAAAGAATAAAGTCAGTCAGACTGCTACAGATATAGTCGCTGGATAAACAGTTACAAATATAGATACAGCTTTTACCATTACCAGATAGACTGTAGACAGCCAGTGACAAATCCCATGGAGACAAATCAGAACCAAGAAGTACAGCATGGAGGTACAAAATGGAGTTGCGGATGATTCATCAACAGCGGCAGTAGGATGTGTCATTAATGACACAGGTCAGTGGATGGTAATGGTGTGACTGCTTTGTTTTCAAGACTTGCCACTTCCTGATGGACCCGATGTCGCATTGCATGCCCCCTCCCCCCATGCCCCAAGTGAATGAACAGAGAATGTAAAGCACACGTTTGGATAACATGTTTATTGAAGTTGGCTTTGAAATCTGTGGAAAAGACAAACGCGCACACACTGTACATTTCCCACTCAAATACACAGCTTTCGAACACAGCCGGGAAAACACAGTAGCATGAAAAACTGATACAATCTTCCAAACAAAAAAAAAGATTAAATGAACTGATAACGAAGAATTGGCAGGTAAACCATTCACACAGTCTCTCAGTCTCACACGCACACTCTCCCTCAGACACACAAACTCTTACAGACTATGTTGAATTAAACATTTCCATTAACTTTAGCCAACCCTCAAGAGGACAAACCCTGACCTCGACCTGAACCACACCTGTCTGGCAGGTATGCTAGCAGTAGTCACCCAACCACCTAAGGGTAATGAACTACATATGACGTCTGATAACATTTGCAATACTGCCGGAGTACACGTGTGTGCATACGTTTGTACATGGTATGAACGAATGTGTGTGTATGTGCATTTTCTTTGGTACAGCATATTTCAACGATGAACAAATGTCATTAGAACACAACTGAGTGAGTACGGAGATATCGGCAAACAGGCGTTTGTGTGCCAAAGCCAACACACACACGAACCAAAACAGCACAATTAAACAAACAAAAGAAAAAACTCACAAGAATCAAAAAAAATAGTTTTGTTATTCACATATGTACAATTTGCATATGACTTCACTTTGATTGTCACCGGCTTGCTGTGCGAGGGGCGTCTTTTCATCCTTCCCCAGCCACCCCTCTGATTTCACAGTAGACAAGATCATCCACCAACACAAAGACCGGGGCCTGTAACGTGAACGCTCGCCGCAAGAACCACAGGACTCACGCATGGACCCTCATTAGGCGCTGAAGTTAACGACCCTCAGCGTGTACATTAAATAGTAGCAAGGCACTATGGGTAGAGGCAAAGTCATCGCCTGGAATTGCCTCCCATTAATTTGTGCAAACAATTGACTTTAGCCCTGGCGAATGGAGACAGCATAATTAAAAGCTATATTTCAGTAAAGCTGACGGGTGCAGTGGCGACGGATGTTAAGAAATGGCGTTAATTGTACCTTTCCTTTATTCGATTGTTCGACCGTGAAACAAGCGCCCTCTTCAGTTGTGTTCATCAACTATATAAACCTGGGTCCCTCCCTTCGTTTTGTCTAAATGACTCAGAGGCCGACGGTCTAAAGTCCAGCAGAGTTGGTCCTCACAAACGGATAGCCTCACATAATAAAATTCCTATAAAATTCACAGTAGCTTTCTTATCTCAGATTAAGCAGCCGCTCGACGTTGAGGGAATGTGATCTGACCCAAAACATCCCGAATGAATGAGAATGAATGGAACGTCATGACGGCACAAAAGGCTTTGAATCAAAACGTCGGAAAATAAAAATCTTTAAACTCCTTCATGTCACCCAATGTGAAAACAGTGAAACATAAAAAACAAAATGAAAAACAAATGACCAAAAAAAGAACAGACAGTTGATGTATTATGAATTATTAGAAGCTAACAACAGAAAAAAAAATGGCATGAACTCAAATGGTGACCAGAACCAAAATAAAATGTTGATCAAAGAAGCTGAAGAGCGGTGGCTGTGAGCTATGGTGCAGGACAACGGATAGACATGGCAATCAGTGCAGCATTGTGAGTACCAACCAGTCCCCTGTGACTACCACACCTGATTGTCCCACGTGATGTTCCTGTTGTACCTTGTGGTGTAGTATTCGCCTACCTGTTTGCTGCTGTATTTGGGCGGGTTTGCCTTGTAGCTGTAATCCGAGTATTGGTCGGACCCCGTGGAGTTGTTGTCTCCCGTCCCCACAAAGGTGTTGGTGGCCGGGAGGTCCTGGACGGCCTGGTGCTTCTTTGAGGCTGAGGGGGACTGGGGTTGGAGCTGAATGGACGGCAGGGGGGAGTTTGAGCGGTAGTGCCTGCCCAGATCGGGGCTTCCTGGCGGGTAATTTAGGGGCAGGTGGATCCTGGGGCTGTCGTTGACGTTGTCGTTGATTAGGTTGAACTTGAGGCCCTTCTGGAGGCTTGCCTCCTCGTCCTCCTCCAGGGGCTTGGCTGGCTTAGGAGCCTTTCCCTTTTTGCTCCTTTTCCCCTTGCCGTTTTTTGGACCCTGTTTGGGTGCGAACAGGTCCTTGTTCTCCTTCTTGCCAGGCTGGTAGCCGCTCTTGGTGTCCTTCTGCAGTCGGTGCCGAATTACCACAACGGCTACGATGACCAGAATCACCCCGGCGATCCCCGCCAGGATGGCATACAGGATGTTGTTGCGTTGGGCGTGAGCATACTCGGGGTCCCCAGCAATGTCCCTGTCTAGAGGGGTGTAGAGACTGTGTCCCACCAGAGCCTCGATATGGGTGACATTTCCAATGGTGTCATTGACGAATATGTGGACCAGGGCGGTGGTGTGGCGCGGAGGCTTGCCTTTATCGCTGACCCGCACCACCAGGCGATGCAGCCCGTTGTGTTTGCGGGTAAATTCCTGTGCCAGAGTGACTTCACCGCTATTGGGGGAGATGTGGAACAGGTTGTATGGGTTGCCACCGGTGATGCTGTAAATCAGCTCCGCATTTTGACCAGAGTCCATGTCCTCCGCTTCAACCACCTCCACAAGGGCATCTGGGGCCGTTACCGGTGCAAGGTACTTGTAGGTGGAGTTTGAGGGTTTGGTTACATAAGGGGCATTGTCGTTTTCATCCAGAACATTGATGGTTACCCCCACATAGGAGGAGCGAGGGGGATCTCCGGCATCAACTGCCCTGAGCCGGAAGGTGTAGGTGCTCTCCTTTTCCCGGTCGAAGGAGATGCTGGAGAGGATTGTTCCTGTGCCATTCTGGATGACAAACTTGCCATTGTCTGGCTCTACATAAAGCCTGACTCTGGCGTTCTCCCCTTCATCCGCATCAGTGACAGTTACCACGCCGACTGGGTTGAGCGGGGTCATGTTTTCAATGACCGAGAAGCTGTATCCGCTCAGCATGAACTTTGGGTCATTGTCATTGCGGTCCAGAACATTGACCACGACGGTGGCTGTGCCTGTTTTGCTGGGTACACCCTTGTCTGCTGCGGCCACGTGGAACTGGTAGCGTTGGACTTCTTCACGATCCAGCTGGTTCTTCACACGCACCTCACCAGTGTTGACATCAATCTCAAAGAGCTTGGATGAGGAGGATTCAACGATACTGTAGCTCAGCTCTGCATTGGTGCCACTATCAGCATCACTGGCCATCATCTCCAGGACCTTATCTCCGGGCTGGTTACCCTCTGCAAAGTCCACCTCCAACAATGCCGGGGAGAAGTTTGGCATGTTGTCATTCATGTCTGTGACCTGGACCTTCAGAGAATTGGTACTGGACAATGCTGGATTGCCGGAATCCACAGCAACAATTTCTATCCGGTAGTCCTTGACACGCTCGTAGTCCAGCAGTGTGGTCGTCTGCAAGAAGTACTTCCTCTTTCGGTCGTTGGCCGATTCACTCGCTGGACGCAGCTGGAACGGGACATCACCGGCCACCACACAAGTTACCACTGCGTTCTCCCCCTCATCGCGGTCGGACACCTGCACCAGGGCCACCGGCGTGCCGATGGGCATGTCCTCCGATATGTTTGCCACGCCTTCATGGTGGGTAACCAGGCCGATACCGCGGATCTCAATTGCTGGCGCGTTGTCATTGTGGTCCCTGACTCTGATGGTCACCAGGACCTTGGAGCTCTTGGCGTTGGGGCCGCGGTCCCTGGCCACGACAAAGAACTTGAGGAAGTTCTCCTCCTCACGGTCGACCGGGGCCTTGACTAAGATGACGCCAGTGGACCGGTCGATGCGGAGCAGCCTCTGCACTGTCTCGGAGGCCTGGTGGAGGCTGTAGTCAATCTCGCCGTTGGTTCCGGTGTCGGCGTCGTTGGCCCGAACCTGAAGGCAAAGGACGGAGAAGGTTATCAGTAAATGTGGTTCCTCTTAACATGCATTGCATACCAACACCCATGATAGGATTTGTATTTTCACTGATATTGTCATAGTGATTCACTGCTGTTGCCACGGATGATGACATAATCACCATGGGAATGTATTCAACACCTACAACGCTCCAGGCCAGGTCGGCGTACAGGCCAATGAATCAAAACCTTGACGGGGATCAGTGCCATTAACTATTCAAATTTATTCCAAACACTGTGAAATGACAATAATAGTGATGATGACTTAATATGACCATCCTCATTTTGAGGCTCAGTTGGGTCTGTAGGTAAGATCAGGTCTTTAATTTTAAAGGACACATATTAGTCTAAAGACAAATCTTTTTCATTTCATTTTTGTGAATTACAAACAGATCTTAAAGTTCATGGAATAACAGGTAACAAAGAATATAGATTATTGTCTGTTTTCATATAAGGGTGAAAGGGAGCATTTAGTCTTTAACATTTAAAAATTAGATTTTGGACTTTTTGGGAGATTTTTTTTATGCAGGACAGGAAACAACCTTATTTTTATTTAAACAAGCAGCATATTTGTTTTTTATTTAGATTAATCACACTCAACCACTGACACGCTTTCACACGCATCAAGAGGGTGACTTTTTCAACATTTGGTAGTTTCCACTTCTTAATTTTTCTAACTTTTTATATAACACAGCCTATCCAGAATCTTTTATGTGATTGCTGAATTGATATTGTGTGAGCTGATGGAGCCCTATTGCTCAACAGATTAGCTGTGTTTGCGAGGCCTGTACTAAAATAATAAGTGTGTTCTCTGGGGTTCACACTGTGCCTCTGGTAGTGACGATAGCAGGGTCTTGTTGCCATAGGGATGATAACACACCTATTGTTCCCTGATACACCTGGGTGTATCAGGGAACTTTTGACTTTAAAAATGTCACCATCATCCAACCACCAACCCCTCAGCCCCTCTCCACACACTTTAACCTGGCTCTATTTCTTTGTTTGCAGTTGCTACCCAGGCAACGCTAATATTTAAGATCACCTCAACTGAGTTCCTGCATGCCAGCTAGAGGGTGTGTTGAAATGTGGAGAGGGGCAGGGGGGGGTGGCGGGTACAAGCTCAAGTATACATTAACCAGATATTTAGTCTTTACCCTCGGTGGCGCTTCGCTATGCTGTGTCTCAATCGGACGAATCACGAGGCGGCTACATGGCTCTGATCACTCCCCCCACCCCAGCCAGACTGAACAGGAACAGACCCAGCTTAGTCTAGAGTGCTACTCTCGACGTTTCACGGAGCTTAAGAGTATTACTGCCCTGTATGCGACTCATTCTATTTAAGAAAGAAAAAAAAGAAAGAAAATCTGCAGTTTGTTTCATTCTGCGTAATGTGCCTCTGAAAAGCAATCTTTTAAAAAGCAGCTGGAACAGAGTGACTTACGAATGAGAGAGCAATCTGTTTGGTCGGGTCAGGTGATATCGCGCCGTGCTCTGCGGCACATCACGCGGAAAGGACGATTGACACGCATTCCACTCAGCCCCGCTGCTGACCCGGAGATTAGCGACGTTTAAAACCACGTCTACTCACCTTCCTTCCAAGACACTTCCTGAACCCTGGCCAAACTCCACGCTCGGCCACACAACCGCTTTAAAATTCAATACGCAATTCCCCCCACCTGTCGATAATGCACTTGTGTTTTATTACGACTAGTGTTTAAAGTGACATGAGCAGGAGGCAGGGATCAATTTCCGGGCCAGGTGATGGGATGGTTCCCTCCACCTTAACCCCACTTTGAAGAGAAAAAACACTAGGAACAGCCCACCCACCTCCTGCCGCCTCCCCAAGAAACAAGGATAGTGTTGGTATGAGGAAAAAATAAATGACATAATATGTTTCGCCTTTTCTCCTGGATGCGCACTCTGTACAATACGGGAAATATTGATTGACACATAAATAGATTGAGGACTGTTTGTGCCTGTCTACGTCCATGTGTGCATTGATTGTGTGTGATTGTAGAGTGTGTTGAGTATGAATGTCTGCATGTAGGGCATCCGTGTGTGTGGGTGTGCACCGACCTGCAGGACTGAGTGGCCTATGAGGCTGTTCTCGGAAAGCTCCGCCTCGTAGTGGTCCCTCTCGAACTTCGGCGGGTTGTCGTTCTGGTCGGTTACGGTGACGCGGAGCAGGGCGCTGCTCGCCCTGGGCGGCATCCCCCCGTCCACCACGCGGATGCTCAGGTCGTACGAGTCCTTCACCTCCCGGTCCAGGTTGCCCATGACGACCAGCTGCGGCAGCTTCTCGTCGGCGTCCACTGCCACCTGCAGGCTGAAGAGCTGGTCGGCGTCAGGCCCGGTGTTGAGCGAGTACTCGGCCACGCCGTTGATGCCCGAGTCCTTGTCCGTGGCCATCTGGATTGAGAACAGCGCCCCGATGTGGGTGTTCTCTGGGATGGACAGCGTGAGGATGGGCGAGGAGAACTGCGGCGTGTTGTCGTTGACATCCAGCACCTCGATGCGTCCCTCGATCAGCCGCGGCCCCGTGCCAAAGCCCTTGTTCATGTCCGTGATGGACACCTCGAACTCCAGGTAGCATTTGTCGCCCTCGAACAGGTTGCGGCAGTCGCGCAGCGTCTCGCGGTCGATGGGGATCTCCGTGGTGTAGATGTCCCCGGACTTGCTGTCCACCCTCAGGTAAGGGGAGCCCACCTCCAGCTTGTAGAGATGGCCGGTGTCCGGGAGCCCGCGGTCGGCCGCCAGGCTGGTGATCAGGCTGTTGGGGGGCTGCTCTTCAGATAGTCGGTAGAGGATGTCGGTCGAAGCCACGCTGCCCGCCAGGAGTAGCACGACCATCAGAACCGGCGCCACCACCGCCCTCGGAGCCATGTCTCCACCAGAACAGGAACCGTTTGGAGAAACTGGAGGAGGGGGAGGAGAAGAAGAAGAAGAAGAGGAGGAACAGTTAGCTGGGAGATACTTTCAGTCAAGCTCGGTCACATCATATTGTCCAGCCATTGTTTCCCACGCTAAGTCTTGTATTAATACAGCGGGGCACTGGATAGTCTAGTGCTTAGGGTGTCTGATTCCACGCCGATAGGTTCAGAGTTCGAATTGCAATTTCCAGTCTACCTGTGGGCATCCAAGACCAAAATGCCCTAACCCCGACCCACTCATGATTGACTAGCATCTGAGTTCATTGTAAGTGCCTTTGGATAAAAGCCTCTGCTGGAATGAAATAAATAGGAACATCTCTTCTTTTCCTACAAGGCCACGGATGGAACGCTTATAAAGTATGTCTGCAACAAAAAAAACAACTACTGAAAAAATAAAACAATAAAACCGTTTTTATACATAAAACAACAAACATGACAGGAATTTCACACGCCGGGGATTTGTTGGCATGGCATATAAATTTAAAAAACAGGTGAATTTGTTGTTCCTGCAAGGCAGGTGAACAGCGATTTGCGATGACAAACGGTGTGCACACAGGGCTGGTCCGCGAGGGGACCCAGCCTGCCTGTCTTGTGGGGTATTATTTAGAGTGCTGAAAAAGACACACTGCTGTGGCCGGCTGCTGCCTCGTATGTCCGGCTTCGTGTGCCAACCGCCTCTCCTGACTGAGATCGGCGAGGACGGCGTCACTGCTACCACGCCGGTCGTTCATGTCACCGCGGGCAACCATTTTTGTATTTGTATTTCGCTGTTTTCGTTTTTATTTTATTTTTATTTTGAAGTGACCCGCTTGTTTAGTATGATGCTTTATGTATACGGTTAGTGTTATTCTTGTTATTATTATCAGCCTAGGTGGCTCTGGAAGGCTTAATGACATCAGCTGTCAACAGGTTTCATTTCCTTCAACAGTAAAAGGAAACATGGGTGTCCATCAGAATGTAATGAAAGGTGGCTTTAGCATGCAGCTGAAGACTTAAGCTGTCTTATATGAGCTACGTGTGTTGTAATCTGGCTTCCAACCTCTGTCACTTGACCCTCCTACACACACACCACGCACACACATCGTAATTCATCACATAGATGTTTGTTGGCGTGGAAGTCTCTAACCCTAAGGGGAAACGCAGCATGTCAGTGCCGTAAATCTGCTCTTTCTCAGGCAGAGATCTCCCATTCGACCACCTTCTGCTTGTGTGTGTGTGTGTGTCTGCGCGTGTTGGTTTCCAAGCCCAAATCTGCAGGTCCTCATTGCTGAACAGCAAGGGTGTACAGCGCATGCAAACCAGAGACTTTCACAAAATGCCCTTTTATCCCGTTTGAAGGCTAAATACCGTGTTCTGACTCAATGTTTGGAGTTACTCAGGTAAATCAGCCGCCTGACAATGAATAAGACCGACTAAAATGTTTCAAAGCAAAAAATAAATAAAAATAAAATAAAACCATACCTACGTGGGAGTGAAAAATATATAGAAGATTCTACACTCCGATGCAGCCAGTAGACTGCATTCTGGTAGTGTCATGGCCACCCTGGGGGTTCATTTTTTCGTTATTTTTAAACCTCCAGTCAATGGTTTCACTTAACAATGCGGGTGCATTCAGTAATGTTTAAGTAAAGCATGGATTATTAAATGTAGACTACCCTATTTTGCAGTCATTGTTGTCTGCCAGCATCGAGCAATAGCGTAAGCTTTAATCAATGACGTTAAATGATCACGTTGTAAGATGGTATGGCCGCATCAGTCGTCTATCTCTTTAGGTTTTCGTAAATCGCTTTTTAATTTGTTTCTATATACCTTCAGGCTTTTTGATTTTCATTCCTGTATCATTTTCGCAGGCTATTACATTAAAACATGATAAGTTTTAGCATCAACAGAGATCTGTTGGTCTAAGAGTAAGAGAGATAGGCTATGTATATTATTTATGCATATTTGTCCAATAAGCTTCAGTCAACATTCTGTTTAAATGTGGCAAAGTAAACAGATGTGAAGAAAATACATTAAACAGGCAACACCATGGCGCCATTTTCTTTGACACAAAGTGTGCGTGTATAGAAACCAGACTTACCCCGAATTGGGGATGAAAGGAATGTATCTGTCCTGTGGATTTCCGTTTGATTTCAGTATATACCGTAGCCCGTTGATATAGCAATATTACATAGAATACCTGGCCACATACACACAAGGTCTACACACTTATGACCTGACGT
>OMKX01063330.1:1822-13034 GCA_900302425.1 Brosme brosme
TACTGGTGACCTCCTTTTTTTCACCTACTAACTTTTGTACAGAGAGACACACTTTCGCTGTAGAAAAGTGGGAATATATGTCAGTGGACCAGAGCCCCGGTGTGGAAAACAAATGTGAGGCCAGTCCCAGAGCAGAACAAGTCATTTCATCATTCTGTCATAACAACAGTAAAATAGTACTGCTTCAAAATAAAATACAATCAAATAAAAACACAGAAATAATTGTATACTTATAGTAAATCATTTGAACAGTAATGGTTTCAGATGTGATTTAAGAATAAATAATAATATAAGCCTAATAAAGAAACCACAACAGCGACTGTGTTCCAACTGTCACTGACCTGAGAGCAGTCAGAACATGAGGCTCGTCGCTGGAGTTCTCACACAAAGTTTCCAACGCCTTCATGGCTGTTTCCTGCTCCTCGTTCTGTCACAGAATCAATCAAACCACAACCAATCAGTCCCCTCCAACCAGTTAGAACCGGATTTAAGTGGTCAATTACTATCATACAGGAAACACGAGATACAAAATGAGAGTGTTGATTTTTATGACTCTTATCCATAGAAAAGCATATGGATTTCTATATTTCCGATAGTAAAGGTATTTTTATCCAATAAAATTACCAAAAAAATGAATCGGTTATCAAGATGAAGAGTGATTGATTTCTGTTGATCGACAGTGCTACAGTACACTAAAGCACAGGATTCACCCGCACAACCGACTTATAGGGCTTGTACTTCAGAATGTCCCTCGGGATTTTCTGTTAGCAATACTCTAAAACCCTAAATCAAAGTAAATATACCGTAACCTGGGCTAATGAAAACCTTGTTCTGCCATGTCTCGCATGAGAAACGCTGTGGCAGTTTCAAACACAACAATGACTCCCCACAATATCAAATCATTTCAAGATTAATTAATAAGCAATGACCAAAAAAACATAATAACTAACATTCCAATGCTCCTATGCTTCCAAAATGCGACGTGACATTGCGATGTACAAGCATTCAAACCATAACAGTAGCTCTAGCAGCAGCAGTGGTAGATATCACAGCCAAGTATCTGTGACAGTCAATAGACACATCCTGCATCCAGGTGCAGCAATCACTATTTGGCAGCAGCCCAGTGGAGGACAATCAAGCTAACGCTTCATTCATCAATTTAAAGCGCTGCATCTAAATGGCTCTACTCACCTCTATCCTGCACTTCTGCCCACTTCCACCCCCAGCTCTACCTGTGTAGATCTACTTTTATGTACGCATGTTAAAGGACATTTTGGCCCCCTGATCAGCCAATGACCTTGCACGGAGTACATGAAAGCAGATCCATCCCAGCAACAGTAAAACCACAATGTATAACTAACTGAAGATGCGGTGACTGAGCAGCATTTATATAACGCTTAACATACTCTCTAAATTCTTCACGGTTAATATCTCGCATTCATATCTCGCATTCACAGACACATTTGTGTCATGAACCAAATCCTTGATTGCGACAGACAGCTTGTCAGGAGCAGTTAAGAGGTTGGGCACTTATTTACCAGGGAGGATCGTACCGGCAACTCTACTACATCTGCATGTGTCGCCGTATTTACAGAATGTCTTCTCCCATAAAGGACCCCGGTGAGCCCAGAGTGGTGCCTGTGTGGACCTTACCTCCAGAGCTATCTGTGCAGCCAGACTGAGAAGACTGGAGGCAGCGTTCTCACACACCAGCAGCCTGTCCTCGTTGCTCACAGGGCTTTTGGCTAGACGTCCCATGGCTGTCAATGCTTCCACAGCTGCCATGAAAGAGCACATACCCACAAATATACATGTGAAGTAAAGTAGTTACATAACGTGTACTTTTTACACCTTATGAGTTATAAAAATCAGTTACCTTTCTCGATATTTTTCTCCTGGATGGCAATTTTGTAAACACTGAACTGAGTGAAGATACTGTCAGGGTCGCATCTCTCTGCCTCCTTGATTGCTTCTTTTGCCTGGAGAAGGGGGCGTTACACGTGAAGTGGTAGTAAAGACCGACTACCAGCATATGGACATTGTTCTGCATTGGTGCTGTTGTGCCCCAGTTGGTGTATTCAGTTGGCACCAAAGTTCGCACTACATACACTTTGTGTACCTACTCCAGTATCCTAATGTATTTATTTTTATATTTTGTGTGTCCCTTTACTCTAGTCAACTTCGCTTTTTTTATTATAGCTAGTATCCTTATTGACAAACCGGGAAAACATCATGTAATATGATTCGCAAAATGGGAGTTGACTGCTTAACTAAAAGAGGGAAGGTTTATATCTTGGCCTGCTTTGTGTCCCTTTGGCTATCACCTTGTCCAGCTGCTTCAGCAGGAGAAGGCAGGAGGCTCGGTTCCTCTGCAGCTTGGCCAGGTTGGGCTCCATCTGACCTGCCTTGTAGAAACTCAGCGAGTAGTTGTACCACTGCAGAGCTTCAATGTAGTTCTTTGCCTGGCAAGGGGAGCAGAAGTTACGTAACTGTGTGTTTAAAATAGACAAGTGAACAGGCTTGTTCAGTTTACCTCAAAGTGTTTGGCGGCCTTGTCCCACAGCAGCAAGTGTAGGCTAACAAGAGACTGGGGAGTCAGTGGTTTGCCTGTGTAATGACCTAACACAGGGAAAACACTTCATCAGTCATGGGGCAACGCTAGGCAAGGCTAACTCCTGTGTTTACACTGGCCATATTTCTGTGAGACAAACATGGCATCAGAAGGTACCGGTGATGATGTCCTCTATTTTCTGTTTGCCCAGCAGCTCCTTGCCTCTCTGTAACAGCAGCTCAATGTGCAGGACAGAAGCAGCACTCAGCTCGGGAGATGCCTCAAAGTGCTGACACACGCGTTTCAGATAGTCAAATGCCAAAGTCTCTCTGGAAAAACATAGTATCCTCCTTTTTCGTTTCTGGTCAAAATGTATGTGTATTTGGATATGTATCTGTCGGCATATGTATCTGGATGTATACAATTATATGCATCTTGTAAATACATTTGTCAATCTGAGTGGGTGTATCTATTTGTGTTTGTATGTTTTACCGGTCCGCAGACATGAGAAGTTTTACTGTGCTGAGACTGACTTCCAGAGGAGCATCAGTCTCCAGCTGCTCATTCACTCCTGAAAAAGGCATGTTTTAATATACACATCACATTTAACCATTCATTGTTTAAATAAAACGGGTAATAAGCAGCAGTATCTTACCTGCTGTGACATCCACATCCAAGGCCCCAGAACGCAGAAGGATCCTGATCTTCAGG
The DNA here is from genome assembly GCA_900302425.1 of Brosme brosme. Taxonomy (NCBI): domain Eukaryota; kingdom Metazoa; phylum Chordata; class Actinopteri; order Gadiformes; family Lotidae; genus Brosme; species Brosme brosme. The sequence continues at coordinate 5,085 of OMKX01063330.1, forward strand.
TTAAGTCCAGAAGCACTCATGCATACCTGTCAAATTGCAGAGTGTAAGCCGGAGCAGCGTATTGTCATTGGAATAACAGTAATTTTCGAGTGTATCATTTATTGGTGAAAATGACTGCTTATGGCCCACCTTGTTGGCCAGGCTCACAGCATTGAGTGCTTTCTCTTGAAACTGCTGACAGTCCCACTCCAAATAAACCGTTGCCAGGAGCCTTAATACTCTGGCCTAGCATAATGACAATTGGAGAGTTAAGCAGTGTATTTAAAGGGGGATCAATGTGTACCGATGCATTAGATGTGGGTATCCGTGGGTATCACTTAAACTTAAGCATTTCCTGTGCTATCTTACTTGGACATCTCGGCCGGGACAGTATTTTCTATTCGTCTTCCCGATGTCGTAGCTTTGGCTGAGAGAGACAACAATACTGTGATTCTACTCCATGATTATTCTAGAATTAGATTTTACAATGATCCATGATAATCGTTACCTTAACCAAAAGGAACTCTCCTCAAACATTTTCAGATTGTACGAATCTACTCCAAAGTTATAGCACATGAGCGAGAGGTAGCCGGTCTGTATGAAAAACCATAAAATAAGGCAACACAATTATAACGACGTGAAGTGATTTGGTACAAATAACCGGTTTAGGGCAGTAAAATGTATGATGGTGTTCTCTCTAACCTCCTTGGGGAGCCGGGCCAGCATGTCTTTGCAGCGCTGCACATAGACCACAGCCTCCTTGTGACTCCCCTGACATACGGCCTGTAATTACAAAACAAAAGGCTAAACCATATCAGCAAATGACACACACCTCCGTCTCCCAACCAATGAGATCCATCCTTCTTAATCGTTGCAATGCTGTTTCACACTATCCCACTTTTTTTTCCCCCACAGAGCAGCGCCTTCTCAGAAAATCACTTTCCTGGGTTCAGGAAAAACATCGCAAGAACATAATATTCAGGTTGCTGTACGTGTGAAATAACAAGTCTGTGCTCACCGACTCTGCCTGGTAAGAGAGGACTCGAAGCAGATCCTTCTCCACGTCCCCTTTAGAGGCATTGAGGTCACTTCCTCCATCATCCCGAGACCCCAGTAGGCTATAGAGAATTTCCAGGCTCTGGATAAAATGTAAGTACAGAGAAGAACAGTGTAACAATTTGTGTCTGTATATGTACGCTGCAATAAATTTAATTTAAGAAATATACGTATTTTAGCCCCCTCAACTGCTGCATGTCAGTATTGACTGTCTACCTTGACAGCTAATGTCAAGAATGGATCTGCCAACTGGGGATCTTTACAATCCAGCCATGTTCTGCCTGTCTTGCTAGCCATCTGTAAAAAAAAATTTAAAAAAAAAGAACAACGGGTTCTATATTTGGTGACATACAACATACAAAAACACAGTTCTTCTAAAATGGTCAACAGACTATGCATTTACCAAAATGTGCTTGCGGACGATGCTCTCTGGTGGATTCTCAGGCGCACTGCAGTACAGCAAACTGCAGGCGACATGGCGCACTGGGAAGATGGCGAGTGACAGAAAGTCAAGCACACACGTCCCAGAAAATGTTACTATACAGTAAGGTAGTATTCTTAATGCATATCTATTCATGTTATTGTAAACCACCAAACCTTTCGCTTTCTGGGTTTTATTAATCGCTGTGCCAACACGCTTTGTAACTGCCCAGTTCCACAGCTGGATGGCACACTCCTCAAGCTGAAGTCAAGGTGGTTGAAACAATGGGCAAGTTGAAAACCCAGCCAAGTCATAAAACACCCACAGACCATTGAAGTTGCTATCACAAACATCTTAATTATTTAGACAGATTAGTTTATTATGGCATTGAGTTATACCTGTGAATCCAGAGGTTTGGGGAGCTTGTCGAGTACAGAAACTTCATTAAACAGCTTGTCTATAACGCCCACGTAATCGACCTGCTCTCTGTGCTGTAGATTCTCTGCCAGACCTGGGATGTAATAAGGCTTGTGAATACCTGTTCAAGATTTATTTTGCTCACATATTGAGGTACGACGTTTGTAGTACAATTCAACTCTTTGAAAGGCACATCTAGCCAGGACCAGTTTGTAATCTTTCAACTATCGAAAGAGCCATATTTGATCAGTAAAATATTACATTGGCGTCAATGTTCGTGAAGTAGCGTCAGCAGTTAGCTAGGATTAATAGCTGCTAATTTTAGCTCAACTTCTACTCGTAGATAATTTACTATTGTGACAAAAAAAAGTATCAAACATAAAATATACTTGATATAAACTTAGTTCGCCGTGTTAACATAATACAGTGGCTTACATTTGACATTAGTAACAAACTGCTCCATGTTCACTGAAAACGTGTGGCTCCAGAAGTCTTGAATATGCTGTCATAAACTGTCACGAGCCATGACGTCAGCAGCCGTGTCTGTGTTTCATGCAGTGGTGCTGAAGTTGCTGAACTGTGGCCCTGTAGCCGTTCATCTATATTAATGTTGGACAATAATATAAGGTACGGCAATTCAGAGAGGCAAACTCCCTTGGCCAAAAGGTTAACTAGGCTAAGCCTAACTGACGTATCTCCTTGTAGACCAACAAATAGACACGTGTTCAGATATATTTTCCAATTTGACATTATTTGAGTTCATAATTAGCTGTAGGCCTAGACTCAACAACTAGGACATTTCCTGGCAGCGTTTCTTTCAAAGGCCTATTCAATCAAGGCCTTTTTCAATAATAAAAAAAATATCAACCAAAAATGCATATCAACATAATATGTATACGATTATATAGGCTCATGTGATAATGCATCCTATTTTGTCCTATGTTTAAGATATCCAGCAAACTTTACAGTTTGATGAACATTTTCGAAGTTCACACACAGCCAAGAGTTATTTGGTCACCAAGACAGAAGGGCAGGGGAGCTAGCCCCCTCCAATGCCCTCCTAAAGAACGTCTTTGTTGCCCCGGGTTCTTTTTACTGAGCACTTTATTGTCAGCTCAAAGGAAAGAGTGCAAGCTGTGTGCAGAAATGGTCTATCCCCGATATTGTGTTTTTCTACACAGGACTCTAAAGTATAAACGTCTTAAAAACCCAGCACTCTCAGCTTGCCGCTTCCAGCAATTGTTCCAGGAGGAGACTTATCTGCTTCCTCCTGGCCCAGTGGGAATGTTTGCTTCCCCAAAGACTTTGGCTACTACAAGTAGTAGCATACTTGTAGTAGCCACTAAAAATGGTATATTATAATATAGTATAGCATAGCACAGTATGTGTATTATGCTATACTACACTATAATATGATATACTACTATACCACATAACATTTGTTGTGGCTACTACAAGTATGTATAGGCTACTTATAGCACAGTATAGTAGCCCACTGTAGTGTAATGTAGTGTGGTGTGGTGTAGTATAGCAGAGTAAGAAAGAAAATGAATGTAAGTTATGACTGGAACTATGAGGGCTATGATTGTTTTTAAGCATTTTGAATTACTGTATATAACTGCTAATACAGTATATATAAACATACAGTATTAGCAGTCATATACAGTAATTTTAAAGGCTTAAAATTATATATATTATATATATTTATAAGGAAGATATAAAGCAGACTTCAACAACAGTCAAACTTTTTCACAGTTCTCTGTCTGCTAAGAAATTTAGCAGAAAATGTCAATGCTCCATAAAGTGAGTTTTATCTTTGGCCATATTTTCATGTATCCCTGTTTTCTCCTACATGGAGGAACGAGACTAAACATTTGTGTGTGTCTTCCCTGCCAACAGGAGCCACAGAGGAACACGATTATTTCCAAAATGGCTGGATAGTTGGCGTTCCATCTGGACACAGGCGGAAAGGTGAGGCCAGGATGTTGTTATTTACAGGACCTATCTACACGCACAGTTATTGTAGTGAAGAAAACCGTCTGTGGCCCATCCACACACAGCACGGGGCTCACTGACAGAGGACACACAAACACACACACACACAGCGTTTATTTACGTTGATATAAAAAGCTGTATATCCTGTTACTAATGTTAAAAATAAACCCCAGTAAATATTTATTCTTAACAACCAGACAGATATGGTGTATCTGATAGAATAATGGTTGTTTACTTTTTTGTCTCCTCACAAGCATTTGAGAATCTGACAAGATAACTTTGATTTTATCAGTTAAACAAAAGGCTCTGTTAGAGAACAATCAATGTAGAAATGTATTTTTTTTGTGTGTTATTTCCTGAAGTTCTTAACCACATAGAACTGGGAGGAAATGTAAGCAGATTGTCTGCACCAATGTTTATGTTATAAAGTTTCAAGTTATATTAAGTGTTAATGAGACTAATCTCATTATCGTCCTGGTGGTTGCATTTATTGTGTATGAAGCCCATTGTCCTTTAATTTCATAAATGTATAATCCCCTCCTCAATCCTGAACCTTAAAAACATGGGCTTCAAGCAAGTTCTTGTTTCCTCTGAATATCTGGCATGCACCAGGCAGTGTGAGGACATTTCAGCCATATGCAGAGTTTAACTGATTACTAACTAAGTTTTCAGCTTAGTTTTTCCACTTAGACAAAACGGTGGTATCGATCTGAGAGGAAGTCAATATGAAAAAGTATTATAAGAAGTAATACTAGCATACGAATATTTTATTTTTACTAAAAGCTTTAGAATTAAACAGGAGAAAGTTATAACTCTTCGTATAGTTGTATTTCGCGCGTGGCAAACATATGTAACCTATCATTATTTTACACAATGTTAAAATGTAAATTCATAGTCCCTCTCAGCTCCCAGACAGAAGTTTGCCCCTAAAAGTGACGTTGCGTCCTTCCTCTCTGCCTTCTATAAAGTTTGGCTCCCGTGCGGGACCGCAAGTGTGAGGCTAAAGGAAGGAGAATTTCTATCAGTGGGCATTAAAGGAAAAGGTAGCCCTATGGTTGGCGTTCTTGATGTCTATTGCTGTTTAAAGAAACCATTCATTCAAAGTGTTGAAAATCTTGATCACTGACATTTCCTTAGCGAGAACAAATCGCACCTGTCCCGAGGAAAGCTCCTGAGGTACAGAGCCTACTTGCCTCATTCCGCGGAGAGGAGCTCTATTGAAAACCGCGCAATGGGATTGGAGACCGTCCGTCACTGACTCTTTTCACATTTATTATTGACTTGTTGGGGATAGACAGCCAGTAGTTTTTTTCCTCTGTAGAAGTTTAGGACACCTTCGAGAAGTCTTATTTTTCGTTACGTGGATCTACAACACCAGTCTTTGTGATTATCAAGCCGTTTGGATTTGGATGAAGAGTTGTGTGGAGTAACAGAATGGCCCCATCCAACTGTTTTCAGTTAGCCGCTGTCATCTTTTATTGTGTAGCTCCAATAAATGGTAAGATTTGATGGTTATTTTCCTCATTGTTAATCCGTTGTTAGTTTATTTGCATGTATGCTTGTAATTTTATGGACACATTATAAAGTAATTCATAGTTGGCTACACGAAAACCTCATTGCAACCTCATTGCAACTTCAAATGAACATCGTCCGCATCGTCCACTGTTCGCTTTCTTTCGTTTTTTTTTATTTTATATTTATTTGCAAAGGAAATAGGGTATAGGCTACTGGCAATGCGGTTAGATACAATACATCTCTTTATTTTTTCATAAACAAATCTAGTAGGCCTACGCTTTGTAAGCCGATAACGGTGACATACACGTGATTGGTTACGTCGTTTGATTGTTCTTATTTGCTTTCTGTATTCAAGAGTCCTCAGGTAGTCACTGGAGCCTGCAGTATGTTTGATAGCCACTAGAGGAATTTTGTCGTTAAGTCCTGCATTGCTGCCTGCAATTTTGCAAAACTCTGAGATGCGTCCATTAGGCCTATATGGGGTCCTTTTCAGGACATTATAACTGATATGATGAAAAATGAATGTTCAATGTACAATATGGCGGTTGTTCATCCGCCTTTCACTTTGGCCGAGGTAGACACTTGCTTTGTAGGCCTATTCCTTCCTATAAATAAACCGACCGCACAAACAGACGCACCCCACACAGACACACACGGTGTCGCAACTTATCTGTCATTCACAGTCATATCTTAGCGTCCGTGTCTGCAGTGTTTGTTAGTAAGTTTCCTTCGCTGTCCACGCACAGCACAGAGCGTGGGAAAGACACTGGGAGGAAACGGACGTTGGGGCAAGAGAGGCACCCTCCTGGAATTGTTCTGACGAGCAGAGGTCACGGAAATGGGAAACGCTACCTGAGCAAAGACTTCTTCCCAAAACCTCCCTGATGCTCACATTGACATATAAACAACCAGTTCCTAAATGCAGTGGCAGGGATGATGAATACACAATAACACAAATACAGAGCAGTTAGTCACCGATGGGAGAGCTTCCAAGAACAAGCTCAAGCTTCAACACGCTTTGCATTACAATTGTTGTTTGTGCGTATGCTTGGATTATGATTAGTTGGAGATGATGGATGCCATTATTGAAGGCATGATGATATGCTCCTATGTTAATACATTTCTGGTTAAGCAGGCCATATTCTCAAACAGGACAAAAACATTATGTTACTGCTCTTCTACTGTCTATCTTTTTTCCTTTATCTGCTAATTGTCCAAAGTCTAACCGTAATGACATCAGTTGACTAAGATAAACAGGATTATTTTTCTATTAGTTTTGCATCCTGACTGACAATGATTGATTCTGGACTGTTTCAAATGGAGCATATCTACATTGGGTTTAGAGGGAGACATAGGTTAAGTGCTTTAACATGACCCATCAACAACATTCTTAATGAACCATGATGACTCAGAGGGGTAAGTTTCAGTCAAGACTGAAACTTGAAAGTCACACAGTTGTGGCTTGTGTTCTGTTTTCCTCTGTTGTGACAGAACCAAATCCCCTATTGCTTCATATTTCATTGAATACATCCAGTAATAGTATCGTTTAACACCATGTATGGTTTGCATTGATGTGGTAATCCACTCATTCATTGGATTCAGCCAATCCTAAAATCAATTTATGAAAGTTGAGATGGGATTTTTTCATTTTATTGTGAATAACGTTGTTTGTCTACCTTTCCCTAAAATACTGAACATTGTCTTTACTGAAGGAAATCCATATACTTTGCTAATAGTATTAATAATACTAACCATGACTTGTGTCCTTGCAATCGAAATTACCTATTATGGGTGAATATTGTCCCCCATAGGAGTTAATCTGCACACTGACAGGCTTTGGCCTCGCACACACAGAAACGCACAGAAACACACACACAACGAATAAACGCACTTACGATGCACTTAACTCTGGAGCCAAAAGGGCAGCCAAAAACTTAAAACAGCAAGGTATATCTTGTTCCTTATTGCTCTTCTTAAAGTAGGCTTACATAAGCATCCCTTGCCTAGCTCGTCTTTAGCCAGCAATATATTTCCTTGTAACCCCTGTGTGAGATTTCAATTTCAAGGAGCTTCTGTGCATTGCTTAGTTTTAATCAGACATGGTAGGTATACATGATCCCCTTGGCTTATGCAGTATACAACAGCTCTATACGAGTCAGAAAGACCACTCACTGTGGCCAGGTGCTTTCCTTTATTTATGCTTTTTTAAAGGGGAGTCTTGGACATTTTACGCCCTCACTGACTGTTGTCTTAACCTTTTAGTTGGCAAATTGCAAGGGATTTTGGAGGGAACCCATGTCATAAAATATTCCATCACAAAGCCAATGCCAACGTATAGCACAGCTAGGACATTATTAACAACTTGGCTAGGCTCCGAGTTCTCTTCAACTGTTTGCTGTAAATCTTCTGCCGGGATATAACACCTCTTTTACATTTGTCTTAGTCTTTGACTATATTATTTTTCTGAAATGACGGTGACATTGACACAATGCCCTCTTCGGAGCATGGCAGCTGCCTTTTTCTTTTTTTATATCAAAAGTAAATAAATATGTTAATATTAATCTCAA
>OMKX01064026.1:3849-16278 GCA_900302425.1 Brosme brosme
AAAAATAACACACACACACACACACACACACACACACACACACACACACACACACACACACACACACACACACACACACAGTATACGCACACTCATACACACACAAACACACAACCACACACACATACACACACACAAACATATGCTTCCTACGATAGTGTTTTTATATCTGCAGCATTTCTATGGCCGCGTTGCTTGAGACAATATCAGCGTAAAATACCAAGTTATTTATAGTGACTGTGCCAGTTAGGGAAAATAAACACAAGCGTGATGGAGAAAGTAGAAATAGAAGGGGCCCATTATCTGGACTTGGTATTGCAGTCCTTTTGTACTAATGCAACAACTCGCTTTGTAAACACGACCGCTAGGCCTACAGCTTAAGAATGCTCAATCGGCTTGTTTGGTTTTTCACTGGTTGTCTGCCAAACAAAAACAACAAGCGGGTTGCGTTGTACTTTAGGAATGTCGTGGACGTTTGTGTGGAAAAAATGTGTGTATTGCGGACGTCATTAAGTTCACTCATAATTATTTTCTCTGCGCATCAAAGCTCCTCATGACATATTATTGCAGTGCATCCTCACGTGCACGCAGCAAGGTGTGTGTGTGTGTGTGTGTGCGTGTGTGTACGGTGAGTCGTGGAGAGGGGGGTTCCTAGCCAGGATACAGCTGCCTGTGACTAACACTGAGCTGCCCTTCTCACACGTAACACACATCTGCTTCCTGTTTTCATTCTTTGAGTTATCTTCTCCTGCTTATTTCCCGCTCACCTGTTGCACTGGACATTACTTCCACCTCGGTGAACGCGCCGGTGACTCACCGACGGTAGCTGTCCCGGCTTCTGTAGCGAGTTGTATGGAGCTCATTACGCGTGGATCGGTAGGATGTACGAAACGCACCGTGAGATTATTGCTACTGGGGTCCCTTACTTAAGTCTTAAGCAAAACAAACAAAGCGTGTATAACAATGATATTTATTTAAACAACAAAACTTTACATATGAGTTGGATTATTATCTTTACATTGAATGAGTCCAGCTGCGTCATCATTTATTTTGACCAACTTTTTGTTTCCGGGCAGAATGACGATTGCCAGAGCAGAACAGTTATTCACAAAATAACAAAGTTATTCCTCAAAGAGATTTTCAGCGAACTGTGATACGTTTATAACAGTATTCCGTAAAGGTTACGTTTTAACTTCATGGAGGTCTGTTGGGCAAAATGTTCATATTTACACACGGTTTCCATAATAGAAAAGCCACGCATACATTTGTCTTGCCTCTCCCTTCTAGGAGCCGTAGTACTGGATGAGTTTCTCGTCGGTGGGCTTGAGTATCTTCCTGTCGGCCAAGTTGACCACCCAGCCGGGGGACAGACCGAAGAAGATCTGCCTGGGGTCCTTCCTGGAGCTCAGCATGTGGAACAGCTCGTCCTTGGAGAGGTCGGGTAGGACGTAGCCATACTTCTTGGCCAGCGCGAGCCGGGCCTGCCGGACCTGCTCCGGGGGGGCCAGGTAGCCGCGGGCGGAGGGGTCTGTGTAGAACGGGACCATCTGCTCCCCTGGAAGCATGCGCTTGGGGATGGGCTGCCCCCTTTGGAAGAACGGCACGGGCTTGATGAGGATCGCTGGGAAGCAAAACACTGATTAAACTCCAGGAAATAACTACTAAACACCTTTTATTAAATGTACTAAACACTGGGGAGACTACCTTTAATTACAGTGCTGAACACCCCCAAAACGCCTAAACACCATCAAAAATACATTTTATTAAAAATAAAAACTAAACTATAAAATTAATAAAAATACATTAAACTACTAAACTTCAAAAAAATCTTGAGATGTCTGTTTACACTATAAAACCACTGTACATGGATAATTAATAGACGGATGGTTAGGATAGGATGAAGTGTGTTGTCTCAAATGATCCCATAGGTTTACATTTATAGTATTATCTCAGACCGTATAGATTGTTTTTAGAAGCAGAAAAATTGGAGTCATAAACATCACGGTATATCCCAATGTGAACTCTGACCCCTGCTGCATATGTCCTGTGAGACTGGCGCTAGTATAGTCAAGTGGTCAGCATGACTTAATGCCTGAAAGGGTCTGGGTTAGATCCCCAACGTCAACATCCTTGAGCAAGACGCCCCCCTACCCCTCTTCTGCTCCTTAATGACACGTATCTGAACATGTGACAAGTGTCTTTCTATGGAAGCTGCATGAGTGAATGGTGACTAGTTACCGAGGCTGATGGGGTCGTAGAAGCTGTTGGTGAGGACCCCACCGTTACGCTCCACGGCCGCGATTGCTGCCTCCGAGGCCCGCTGGACCTCGATGTTGATCTTGGCTGAGAAGAGCTCAGCGCCCTGAGGAGGAAGCAAAACAAACGACCCGGTGAACCTCAGGAAGAACACGACATAAATAACAGGAGATCACAATGAGCAGGTCAGTGTGGGAGGTGGCGGTGCTCATCATAATAACCACGTTATGCAGTGACACCTAGTGGCACGGCAGCGGAACTGAGACTAGTCTAGTTACACGCCAAACAAAATCGTACTGTAGAACAGGGTGTTCAGAAAGAACACAATACAAATACATAATAACTCCTACATCAGTTAAGCCCTATTAGTTTGTTGCAAAGAAAACCGGGACTTCTGCACGTAGACTACCGGTAGGATGCTCACAGTCCAATGGGGTTTGAACCCAGAACCTTTGGCTGAGAGTAAAACATCTAAACTTATATCAGACAGACCCTGACTGTGTTATAACGGTTCGATATTCTAAATACTCTGAACATAAACACTAGCTGATCAAGGAATGTGTGGCATTAGCAGAAATGAAGGTCTCTCTCTCTCTAACTTTGATCAGCATTCACCTCATCTACAAGCTGGACCCCGAAGTCCCTCTTCTGGGGCTGGATGGTGACTCCCCGGGCGTTGACCAGCTGGGTCAGGTCTATGGGCTGGGACGGGTCGAGGCGGCCCACGTCGATCAGGTACTGCAGACGCTTCAGAGACAGTGGCTGGTACTGGGGCCGGTGACTGGGAAATACAATAAGGAAATATAAATAATAATGAATTATAATATCGTCACAATGATAGTAGTAATAACATGGTTGGCCCCTGGGACATTACAAACCCAGCTGTTAGGTTAAAAACCTTAAGTAATTACCACTTTGATAAGGGTTTAACATAACCAATTCCTGACAAGAAAGATACAGAGGGAATTGTTAAAGGTCATTACAGCAGACATTCATTCATTCATTGTGTATCATTAGAGATGGTTTTGTATACATGTGCACTTTAAGGGTAACAGTTTTGTCCGTTTTGCTGAGATCACTTGTTACTAGATCGTTTGTGGTAGACCAGACTTCGTTATCACACACAAACATTGTATAAAAAGACAGAAGGACAGGTTTGTGTACCTGTGCCCTTCGTTGTATCCATATTTCGGGATCACAAGGTAAAAGGGAGTCTGTCCTCCTTCAAACCCCAGACGAGGACGAGTTCCCCGCTGGCGCTCTCCTTTATGACCGCGGCCGCTCCTGTTCCCTCCATACTGACCCCTGCCTCGCTGCTTCTCCTGAACACACACACCAGACAAGACACACTGGTTACCACTTGTACAGTCGCTGCTGTTAGCATTAGTCCATTGACTGCCATGGGACATGGCTAACATTAGCTCAGACTGAATGCTGCTGCTTTAGTGACGGATAACAATAGCTCACCCTTTTCTTTGACCCCGGCTCGGGTCGCAAGTTTGCTAAAGTGATGCGAGGCAAATTCTGTAAAACATCCAAAGCTTTTCCGCCAGGTTTTTTGATGAGAGACATGTTTATGCTGCTCACATGTCACAGGGAAACCGAACCAAGGACACATTGGTCACGTGACAATTGCCCCCGGAAACCCACCGACATATTCTTTAAGTAAAAAATTTAAAAAAAACAAAGATATTATAAGATCAAATATTTTATTGATCACACATTAAATTAACTGATTTATTAAAATATAACTTCATTAATTCTCCGTATGATCGAGATTTCCTAGGACCCAATGTCTGCTTTGCGCTTGGAACAGGAAATCACACGACCTCCAATCACGTCGCAATGTGGGCGGGACTACACAGTGTTTTGCTAAACCAATCGTGAGTGTGGTTCAAGGCCAGCAGCAAAGCGGTGCTTTGGTTGTTCTTTTCTCAGGTAATAATTCAAAAAACGGCAATAATCCGATCCCCGTCCCACGGATTAAAGTCTGTCTTTTCCGTCGATATTCATCATTAGTCCACCTGTCCGTTAAACTGAGACATTCGGCGGTCACTTTGGCAGCTCGTCGCTCCCTGAAGGATAACGTCACATGACAGCAGCTCGAGCTCTGCATGTGCGGTAACAGCATGTCAGCTCCTCTACCTGCCGTCGTGCCCGCCGCGCGGAAAGCCACCGCCGCGGTAAGACGCGTCCAGGTGTTATAATATGTCTTTGTTTACATGATCATACTGTTTATTTGTTGATATGGATCAATACTGTGTGCATGATCATTTCCTTTTGTGTATTATGTATTTGTCACAGGTGATATTTCTACACGGTCTTGGTGATACGGGGTATGTTCTTTTGATATTTACATATTGATATATTGGACCAGAAATACCTTTTACAGGTGTGGACAAATTGCTTTAATACATGTATGTGCATACTTTCTCTTAAACCAGACATGGGTGGGCAAGTGCCTTCACAGGCATCAAAACACCCCATGTGAAGTACATCTGTCCGCATGCGTGAGTACATTAGGGCCCTGGACACCATTCATATCTTGGCATAACTTTGTTGTTCTGGACTGTTCTGGTTTTAATGACGCTCTCTTCTTCTGCAGTCCAACGATACCAGTTTCATTAAACATGAGAATGTCCATGCCCGCATGGTGAGTCACTAAAGACTGTTTTTGTTTTTGAATAATTCTTGAATTCTCTCCCAGGATTAATAAAGTAAAGATAATCCCTGGATTATCGTATTGGTATCTTTGAATAGTAGGACTGCAGGTGGCTTGTTGTTCTGTGAATATGTTGGGATTTTTACCTTCTCTGTTGGCAGGTTCGACATCTACAGCTTGAACCACGACGCGGATGAAGACGCATCGGGTATCAAACGAGCGTCAGAAAATAGTAAGCCTCGTCTGAATGTTGTCACAGTGTTCTTAGTTGAATAAAAACCTTCGTAGTCACACTGTTTAAGATGAACCCTGTCTCCCCTTCACAGTAAAAGCCCTAATAGACCATGAGGTGAAAAATGGAATTCCCTCTCATAGGATAATGCTGGGTGGTTTCTCCCAGGTACGATCTCACACCTTGTCCTGTCGCACTTTTATCTCAAAATCTAAGAAATTGTATAAGGAGACTTGGTTATGACAATGCTATCATATTATTAACCAGATAATCCTCTTACATACAACATGGAACACAAAATGCTGTTTCCAAGAATATTTAGCTTCAATTACAAAAATATTTCTTAGTAAAATCAGATGTTATGGCGGGACTAGATTTAGGAATAATGTGATTGGGTTATTAAGGATTTGATTGGCGGAAGTGGGTGTACCACTTCCCTACCAGGCCTCAGCCGTCTTACTTTTGGTTGGGATGCTGTGAATTCCCTGCCTGTAGAGCTCTGTGAGCAAATCACAAGCCTGTGTTGTGTTGTTGGCAGGGCGGAGCGCTGTCTCTCTACACCGCTCTGACCTCACAGCACAAGCTTGCCGGTGTGATCGCTCTGAGCTGCTGGCTGCCACTACGGAACTCCTTCCCTCAGGTAAAGCCATGCCCACTCACCTGGACCACACCTGTACCTGCCCTTACCCTCACTTGGACCTGCGGTTGAAACTCTCAACTGATAAAGAGATCTCCCTCGTTAGCTCTACATAGGACGTAGGAGGATAGTCTAGTGGTCAGGGTTGTTTGACTCCCAACCGAAAGGTTCTCGGTTCGATCCCCAATGTCTGCAGTCTAACATGCAGGCATCCTAGAGAAAGTTAACCCCTAACCCCTACCTGCTCCTTGATGACCTGTTTCTGAATGAACTGTAAGCATCCGCTGACTGAATTCTTATGAAAAAATGTGGATAAGTGATCAGATCAGAATGGTTGACTCAGAACAGTGGGATGGACTTTAACTTCAAGAATCTGGAGCTCTCCCATCCTCCTTGTTACACGCCAAATAAAAGACAGGGAAAACCCCCTGGTCGGCACCGTACATTGTAATCTGGTGCTGATCCTAATCCTAATCTCCTGTGTTGTCAGGCCTCTGCCTGCGGCGCCAACGCGGACGTGGCTCTGCTGCAATGCCACGGGGACGCCGACGGGATCGTTCCCATGCATTTCGGGCGCCAGAGCGTGGAGAAGATGAAGAGTCTCATCAACCCGGCCAACATCACCTTCAAGACGTACCGAGGCCTGGCTCACGATGCCTGCCCAGAGGTCAGCCCGGGGTCAACCCTCAGGACTGGGTTGGACAGGGGAACATATTGATGGATGTTTTGTTGGTTCAGACGTGCGTGATTTTGACACTCTCTTTTTCTCTTTCTCTTTCACTCTCTATCCCTCTTTTTTTTTTCTTTCTGTATTTGTTACATTCTATCACTCTTCTTTTCTCTCTCACTTGATTTGTCTCTTCTTTCTCGGTTACTGTCTCTCTCTCTCGCTCTCTCTCTCTCTCTCTCGCTCTATTTCTCTATCTCTGTGTCTATGTGTGGCTCTCTCTAAAGGAAATGGTGGAGGTTAAGAAGTTCATAGAGAAACAGCTCCCGCCCATCTGAGCTGAGCCCGTCTGATTGGCTGAGCACTCCCCACGACCGCTGTCCGCCAGACTATGCTACCGCTACGTGAAGAACCCACACTGACTCAACTCGCAAACCTCCGCTGCTACCGCTACATAGAGCCATACTGGACCGTGGGCTAACTGTTAGCCTGGATTTTAGCTTGGACATTCGCCACTACATTAGCCTTAGAATTAACCTTGACGTAAGCTTGGGCGTTAGCATTCAGATTAACCTGCTAGCCTGGATGCTAGCTTGGGGTACTCCTGACTGGGATGAAGCACATCCACCTCCAGTGTTAGGACACAGGGGGTAGAATTACCACAGCAGAGTGCAGACGTCTGCTGATGAAAACACAAGCTATCTGCTGCAATACCTTGGGCAATATCTGATTAATACTTCTTAGTATTATAACACTACCAAACCTGCTAGTATAAGTATACTTATGATGATGCTACCAGTTATTTTGAGTAATACTAAGTGGTAGTATACTACTTAATATAAGTCAAAATATACAAGCTGTTGTCCGTTTATATAGTATTATTATGCTTTGAAACATCTCAATTAATGTATTTTGTAATGATGTTAAGTGAACCGCGAAGCATTGACAAGAAACACGGTTTACGAATTTATATAGGTTTTTATAATATTCAGATTGATATGCATACAGATATACATGCACACAACCCACATACAAAATCTGTAGGAAGATGTAGTATTATATTAGAAAGAATAGACTATTCCATTAATATCCATGCAAAACAAGGGCAAAGTGTGTTCAACATAAACGTTACAACTGTGCTTTATTCAAGTTGTGAGAAAGGTCAGCACTGTTTCACACAAACGTTTTATAAATACACAGATACTATCAGTGGTTATGGTCATGGACTCACCCCCCGTGCTAAACCTCACAGTATTCCAACGCACAACACGCGCTCCACTCCCATCTCTCGCCCATCCCTTTCTAATGAGGAACTCATCTTTGACCAGAGCTGAGAGCACCAAACGTATGATGTCATAGTGTCACCGTTCAGTTCCACGGCGGAAGTGCGTGAGAGAGCTTTGTTCCAAGGCACTTAAATAAAAGAAGAATAAATCAAATCTATTTTCTACCAGGAGTAGTTTACGTGGTGTGATGTGTCCTAACACAAGGGTGCATGCTGTCCTTCAGAGAACAACATAGAAAAGTGCAATATCAAGCGCTTATATATATAAAAATATAGGAGGTTCTTTAGTAACAGGTTTGAACTGGTTCTAGCCGGGCACCTCAAGTGGTTTGGTAAGCTGTCAGAAGTTACCTCTGGATAAAGAGTGTAATTAGGGTGGATTCTCTTCTCTCCCATCTATTTAGATAAAACCAGACAGACTTATCTGGTGGTTAATCTCCCATGATGTTTTGCTTCCCCCCTGACTTTAACCTTACCCATACCATAACCCCATACCTATACTAAACCATCACTAATCTCAACCTTGATAACAAACTTTGTCCTATTTGTCCCGAAACTCAAATATAGTTTTACCTTGACGGCTCTAAAACTGACACATTTGTGATATTATCCGACCCATAATATTGATATCCACAGTTGGACTGTCCTTTTGGTACTCCTGTTGTTGCAAATCAAACTGAAAGAAACAGTAAACATCAGTTTAGTCTGATATCCTACATGCATCGTATCACAGGTGCATATTTATGTCTACTTACTATTTCACGTTTTAGTCATTAATCAGGCTCTTTTATCTAAAGCTACTTCAGATACAAGTCATTAAGGAGGAGGTATGGGTTAGACAGTACAGAGACAGGTCATTTAGGAGAGGGTAGTGGTTAGACTACAGAAACATGTCATTAAGGAGCAGGTAGGGGTTGGACAGTACAGACACAGGTCAGTAAGGAGCAGGTAGGGGTTAGACATTACAGAGACAGGTCATTAAGGAGCAGGTAGGGGTTAGACAGTACAGAGACAGGTCAGTAAGGAGCAGGTAGGGGTTAGACAGTACAGAAACATGTCATTATGCAGCAGGTAGGGGTTAAACAACAGAGAAAGGTCATTAAGGAGCAGTTAGGGGTTAAACAGAACAGAGAAAGGTCATTAAGGAGCAGGCAGGGGTTAGGGGGCATGTTGCTCTAGGATCCCTACAGGTAGAGGTTGGGAGTCAAATACACTGACCACTAGACTATCCTGCCTCCAGCCTTTCTGACCCCTTCACCGTAACCACCGAGCGTGTGTCTGCTGAGCTTTCTGTCAGCTTTTTATTCGGCTTGTCATAATCATTATTGGAAGGTGCTCCACAGCCACCGGAAACAGTGCGTCTGATAGCTCCGTCCGAACTAAAAAATTGGCAAGTTTCAATTATCCATGACAAACACTGGCCCCGACTTACCACTTTCACTCATAAATGATGACCTCATACTTTGTACATGGATTGTTTTCTCCCTGTGGAGCACATATAACGGTGAGTTGACCCAGCCCTGATGAGGATGCAACGCAGCGTATTCTGTGGAGCCCTGGGTTTAGAATATCCGTATCTATTTAATGAAACCATCTCTAGTGCATCATGGGAGTAACCACCAGTAGAGTGCTAGCTATAGTTCTACCCATCTACTCACAAGATAAGGGGGTGTGGGGGACTAGGACCCCCAACCTGGGGCCCCCTAGGGCTCAGTTTTGGGCTCCTCCAGGTCCTTGAGCAGGTCTGTGTAGGTGGAGGAGTTCATGAAGCGCGGGTACGAGTCCCGCTGCATCAGGGTGTAGATCTGCTTCTGGGCGTCCTCAAAGGTATGGGAGGTGGGCTCCAGCATGTTGCGGTTGATCACCTCCCGGACACGGGAGTCCAGACTCACCTGAGGAAGAGGAGGAGGAGGAGTCTTACGTCCACACGTATATGGATATTGTTTACCATTTATTTTCATTATCAACGTTTGTTTTGGCCTCCACAAGAAAACTGCGTATTCAGGTCACTGTTTTCTGTGTATTAGTGTGGGTAATGGATATTCTGACATCATGACAAACCTTTTCTAATGCAACTATTTACTATACTTATATCTGAACCATAAAGTTTCTCAAGAATAATCCGCCCCCATCTACGAGTCAATCCTTCCATCTATTAATTTTAATCGTTTCATTCCGGTCCCAACAACCACGGTGTGAAGATCTTCTAGCTATAACTGTAGCTACAACACAAGCCACTAGATGCTGCTAATGGAAAAACATACATAGTGCAGGTTTAATTATCTCACTCTTTTGACATGGTGATGAGAGTGAAGATGACAACGCTTCCCGCTCACCTCCTTGGGGGACAGGATGGAGATGAAGTCTTCGTAGACTTGCCGCACCTTCTCCTCCACCACCGTCTTGTTTGTCTCCTTCTTCAGCTCCTCGCACGCCAGCCAGAACATCATGTTCTCCTCGCTGAACTCCGTCCTCAAGAACTGCCGGAAGCAGCCGCGTCCCGCCGCGCTCTTCATCAGACGCTCGAAGGACATGGACCATGAGCGAGCGTCCTCCAGGGTCGGCTTGGGGCTGGAGACAGAAGATGAGGATGAAGATGAAGACGATGGTGAAGAAGGACGCAGGAGAAAAATGGAGAAGATGGATGGAGAAAATGAAGATGATGGATAGATGGCTGCAAATCTGTTTGCTACTCCACATGTGATTGGTATCAGCTTTGATTGTTGCCTCACTTGAAATTCACTTCAGATCTAAATACATAATGCACAATGCTAATGAAGTTCTTGAACTCAAGAAACGAGATTCTCACATCTTCCGATCCCGAACCTTCTGTCCTGTTTTAAACTGCTCAGCTTCAACGAGGTCAACAAGAATGACCTCTTAAGGGAAGCGTAAGTAGAAGGGAAGCCGCGAGCCACGTTTGCGTTGAGGTTACCTGTCGTCACACACGGCCAAGACGTCTGTTCTCCGCTCAAAGCCTCTCGGGATCGTCTCCTCATCGCTGCGAACTGTCAGACTGGAAGACAAGGAACGGAACAGAGTGTTTTTTTAAAACCTCTCTTAAAGACGAGGAATGGAACAGAACGTCTCTCTAAAGGAAGAATAAAACATACTCACACATTCTAATTACTACTCAATGCATTTCACAATGGTTACATCTTTGCTATGTTTTGCAGCATGTAGAGCATGCTATTATGTCTACATAGCATGTTGTATAGCACATTAGCCTATAGCATGTATATCATGTTATAAAGCGTATGTAGCATCCTATATGGGTTACGTAGCACACGTTACGTGGTGCTTAAATTCCCCATCACATAGTGATACTG
This sequence comes from Brosme brosme, assembly GCA_900302425.1. Taxonomy (NCBI): domain Eukaryota; kingdom Metazoa; phylum Chordata; class Actinopteri; order Gadiformes; family Lotidae; genus Brosme; species Brosme brosme. Next base: position 14,918 of record OMKX01064026.1, read on the forward strand.
TTTTATAATGGAACTATAGGCTTTGGAAAGTATGTTGTGAGTGCTATCCTCAAGATATTAGCCGGATGCTACAGCTGTCCTACAGGGACCATGTAGCCCCTGCAGAGAAGCCAGCCAGTGTGTGTAATTGAAATGTTGTGCACACCTGGTGTTGCCATCGCCTATAGACTAATTAAGGCCAGGTGTGCGTGATGTCAGCTGAGCCCCCTGGACCCGGGCCCTTTGTGACTCCGGAGCAATTAGGTGAAAATAATTGAGGCAGACGTGGCAACAGAAGTTAAAGTTGACCCCCAGGGGCCCAACAAGCACCACAGTCAGGTAAAACCCCAGAGGTTGGGGCCGGCCCTCGGGGACCGGAGGAAGAACCACATATATTCCAGGCATGAATGGGGACACGGTCGATACTTCAAAACACACAAACATCCCACATGGCTCAGGGTGTGGGCTGTTGTTTTGGTGGTGAGGTGGCCCGAGCAGTGAGCGGAGATATTCGTTTTGTTTTTGCATTTTTATTCACTTCACAAGGCAATGTCTAGGGAGGGGGCCTGGGTTGGCCACGTTCCCCCAAAAAATTTGAATAGCTACCCAAAGTTCCCCCTCTCCTATTAAATCTGGCGGTTGATAGGATTTGTCAATCAGAATTAGGGGCCGAAGATTTATGAGATTTTATCAGATAATAACATGAGATACATTTTGTGATGCACATTCCCCGCATTGCTCCTACTAAATTAGCCTGGACTAGTGTTATCAAAAGTATTGATTTTTCGATACGGTTTCAATACTCATTTTCCGCAGTATCGATACACCAGTACCAGCTGCGTTTTCTCGCTCTCTCTTCTCTCCGACAGCGAGTTGACAGACACACACAGCGCTACAGTGCCCACATAGCCCCGCCTCCTCTCAAGCACTCGAAGTGCTGTCTCTCACAGTAATTTGTCACTTTACTTTAGTCATTGTGCTGTCGTGCCTCGTAATCATGGTACAGCCTTGTTCAATTTATCTTTTAATAAAAATCAAAAATTGCAAGCCCTCAATGTTGTGTCAATTTTCCCCCAGTGGTATTGAAAATGGTATTGAACATCGATATTTTTCAAGGTATTGTATCAAAGTTAGAAAATCCAGTATGGTGACAACACTAGTCTGGAAACGCTTCCATTGTGCATTGTAACGTGCGTTACCAGGAGCAGCTGCAGCAGCAGCACCAGCAGAAGCAGCATGCGTTGGACGCGTTGTTGGGAGGCGTCTTGCGCATGGCGTCGCGTGCGTGCAGGACGGTGGCGGCCGCCTCCTGGTGAACCTGCATCTGCCTCTTCCTCTTCTCCAGCCACTCCGAACCCATAAACCACAGAGGAAGAGCTGGG